>JAGFMF010011386.1:4547584-4632921 GCA_019455555.1 Galemys pyrenaicus
CATTTGTTGTTGCTACTTTTTTTGATATGTGCCATTCTCACTGGGGTGAGGTGGTATCTCATAGTGGTTTTGATTTGCATTTATCTGATGACAAGAGAATCAACTTTGAATTTATAGATGCAATGGTCATTGCCAATATCTTTTTTGTAACATCTACAAAAATATACAAAAACATAAGATTATAATTATTTTTTAGAGTAACCAGACAAATAGAAATTGAAGTGGAACAAGATATATTGAAACTGTTCAAGACTAAATACCCATGTTCATACCCCAGAATGAACTAAATAAAACCTAATTTAACATTAATTTGTTTCTCTCTATTAAGGGTATATGCTCAAGAAAATGTTGAAAATTGTTTCTAATTTAAAAAATGATAAAAATTGCAATGTTAGATCTCAATTAAGGATTTATTTTATTTATTTTATTATATTTAATATGCCAGTCTCCAACCCTTTGGAGATTTAAAGATAGAGAGCAATCTAAAAGATCAATTTAGTTTCAAGTAAATAACTGTTTACAAACATTATTTCATACTTTGTTCTTCCAATCTTCCAGAGACTACCTTGCAACATGAAGAAGGAGGAAGGGGTAGTATGAAGGGAAGCAGGGGAGGGGAAGGAGAGAAGAAAAAGAGAGAAAAATGGAAACCTGTAGAAAATATTGCATCTATCACTCTGTTAAAGTGTATTGTGGTTCTGATGAAGAAAATCACAAAAGCAATTTACATTTGGCAGAAATGCCATGATATTCTTTTTTTTTTAAGATTTATTTATGCATACAAGAGCTGGGGTACAGGTCAAAATCACGGGAGGTGAAAGGATTCTCCAGACAGAGTGGGGAGCAGAACAGGCAGACTGAACGAAACACACTGCTGAGGGCAGCAGCGGGCTGAGGCAGGAGCGGTCTGCTGTGCCATGTGGGTCCTCTTCCTGGCCTGAGGCAGGGATCAAACTTGTGCTACGGTGGCTGAGGTTTGCTTCATAGTGCGATGCTTAACCCACTGCGCCATCAGGAAGGCCCAATGCCCTGATATTCTTAACTTGAAAAACGAATACACATGACCCTCAAAAACAAGATGAACAAACAAAAATGCCTTCTTGTTATAATGTGAAACACTGGTCTAGTCTAGTACAATTCCTGAATTTGTTTTCTTTCTGCTCCTTTATTTTCTCCACCTGGTGGCTCTTTGCCATTGGACAAAGAATAGGACAGAAATAAGAGAGTGGAGGAGTAAAAGGAAAAGAGACGATGTATATGCACTAGAAGCCAGGACTTGTCATTCTAACAGAAGGAAAACTGTAAAAAACAATGTTATACTGTTTGAATTTTTTTTTTAATAGCTTGGTGTATCAATGCATTTCTATACATGTATACATTCTTTAAAATTTAATACATATGTAGGTGCTAAGAACACCTGTTACTGTTCAAAAGAAACACCAAAAGAGAAAAATATCCAGTGATTTGTTTTCTAGGGTGTATTTTCTTTTTGCTCTAGGAAAATGTTCGAGCAGAAAACAGCAGTCACATTTGAGAATATCTGTTTGAACTCATGTCCTTGTGAGCAAAAACCACTCCTTTTATGACTACTCTAAGCTACATGTACATAAATACAAGTTCTGAAGTAATACAACTACTAAATAAACATGTTGGTAATTGTCCATTGATGATGTGTAAGAAAGCTTTTAATAGATAAGGGTTAATACTTTCACCTCAGGAAAAAAAGATCACAAAGAGTGTTGTTGAACTCAGCTACAAAAAAATATAATTATGATAATTTCTCTCCAGAAATGACTGGTTCATACAGATTAACCTGGTATATTTCATCATTATGTAGAAACTGATTATTACGAAAAACATGAGTTCCTGTCAGATCAGCATTTAAACTGACATGAGCATGTGACTATATTTAGATTATTTTAATTATTTTTAAATACTATAATTCATTATATTTTTCTTTGAGGAGCATGACATGATACCACTGATCTCCACCACAGTGTCCGGAAATTTCTTTTCATTAGGGAGTGGAGGACTAGAATATTTCACCGTAGCTTTGAGGTCCACAGTATATTTCAAAAGATATTTAATCTCTGTTAAATATTTATTTGATAATTTCATTTTACTCAGTTATACATTTTATTCAGTCATCTCGAAAAACACAGAGATAAAAAAGGAGGAGGATGTTTAGAAATGTCTTTAGACTTCTTCAAGACTTGACATATCAGATGAAGTCAGCACTGTCTGTCCAATCTCCATTTATCATGCATTACAAGGCAAGGACAACCAACACTCTAATAAAACAATCATTTTAATTGCATTTATATTTATGTTTCAAAATGCTTAGCCATGGGCCTCCCTGGTGGCGCAGTGGGTTAAGCAACGCACTATGAAGCAAACCGCAGCCACTGCAGCAAGAGTTCCATCCCTGCCGCTGGCCAGGGAGAGGACCCACATGGTGTGGCAGACCTCTCCTCCGTTGATCTGCCTGTTCTGCTCTCCGCTCTCTGTGGTGAATCCTCTCACCCCCACACACACCTCTGGCCTGTACCCCAGTGCTTGTATGCATAAATAAATAAATCTTAAAAAAATGCTTAGCCAAAATAATCGGTTATACTAAAATACATATTTCCAGGTATAATTTTTATTATAATAGAATATTTAATAGCCAAGAGAGTTATATAATACTACCACAAAGAATTATACCATACTATGACAAAGCTATACAATATGATTTACTTTGTCTATCTTGCAGGCTATTTTACTAAATATATTAATAGTAGTTACCCCAGAAAAGCAGTATACCTTTTAATATCACTCAGTATTCTGTTGGAAAGCCTCAAGTCATCATCTCCTACCCTCAGTTCTTATAGTTTTTGAACCACCGTGTACCCCATATATACTGTGCATATCCCACTCTGTATACAGTGTAAATTGCTCCAGAAATCTTAGTTGAGAGGTTTTGTTTTTGTTTTTTGTAATCATGAAAGGTCTTTGGTTTTAGAAAATACTCTTTCTACATCTGTTGAGCTGATCATGTGACTATGGTTCATTTTTCTATTAATGTCATATGTCACATTAATTGATTGTTATATCTTTACCTACTTCTGCATCCAGAGGTAAACCTCATTTGGTTGTGGTATGTGATTCCTTTACTATACTGAATTCAGTTTGCTAGTGTTTTATTGATAATTTCTGTACCTATATTCTTAAGAAATACTGATCTATATTTTTTCTTGTAGTATCTGTTTGATTTTGGTGATAGGATAATGTTGGCCTCATGATATAACTTTGGAAGTATTCCCGCTTCACATTCTTAGAAGAGTTTGAGAAATACTGGTATCACTAATGTGATTCCTTTTTTCCTGGCAATTTCTATGCTGGGAGTTTTTTGGCTACTGATTGGTCTTTTGAGATTTTCTATTTCATCATGATTTAGTCTTGATAGGTTTTATGTTGCTAAGGATTTCCCAGTTTTTTCCAGGTGATAGTCTGTAGACATATATTTATAGTACACATACATCTCAAAGACATTGAGGGCTTGGTTCCAGACCACCAGAATTAAGCAAACGTTATAATAAAATGATACACATAAATGTTTGGCTTTTCAGCCCATGTGCAAGCTATATTTATACTGTATTGTCGTCTATTAGTATATTATAGCATTGTCTAAGAAATGTACACATACAAATTAAATGTATCACAGAGACATGAAGCAGGTATATGCTATTTGAAAAATGGGGTCAACATACTTTCAAGAAACGGGGTTACCACAAATCTTCAATTTGTAGGGGAAAAATGCATTATCTATTTAGTCCAATAAAACAGATCTCTTATAATTCTTTTTATTCCTGTAGTATAAATGCAATGTCTTTTTTCATATCTGATTCGTGTCTGATTCAATTTAATCAAGTATTTATCTCTTAATCTAAGTAAATGTTGTTTTTGTGTATCTTTTAAAACAACCAACTTTTACTATCACTGAGTTTTTTCCTATTTTTCTATTTCATTTATTAAATCTGTTATAACCTTCATTTTCCCCTTCTGCTTATGTTCAATTAGGTCATTCTTCTTTTACTAGATTCTTGAGGTTATAAAGTTATGATAAGGAGTTAAATAGATATTTTACCAAAGAAGATACATGAGACAATTATATAAAAGATCTTCAGTGTCACTAATATCAGAAAAATGCAAGTCAAACCATAATGAAATGTCAGATTTGAGTTACTATTATCATAGGGAAAAAAGATAACAAGTGTAGATAGGAAATGGGAAATTGAAACCTTTTTATAGTATTGGTGGGAATGCAAAATGGTATGACCATTATGGGAAACAGTGCAGATTTCTTAAAAAAAATTACACCAGTTGATCCACCAATCACCCCTCTGGATATTTATCCAATATAATTTAATTCAGATCTTGAAGACATATTAAACTTCATGGTGTATTATATCACTATTCATGGTAGCTAAGTTATGAAAGAAAAAAATATTCATCAGTGGATGAATGAATTTTTAAAATGGGGTGTATACATTGAATACAAATACATTAGCTACAATGGGTATTATTAGCCGTACAAAAGGATAGAAATGCTACTGTCTCAGCAGTAATATGGATGAGTCTTGAGGGCAGTATGCTAAGTGCAGTAAGTCACTCAATGAAGAACAAGCGTAAGTGGTTTCATTTATACAAGGTCTATTAAATAGTCAAACTCATAGAAGCCAAAAAAAAAAAAATTGTGGTTGCCAGGAACTAGAGGGATTAGGAAATATAAAGTTGTTAATCAAAGATATAACAGTTATTCAAGATGAATACGCTCTAGAGATCTACTGGACAACATTGTGCCTGTTAACAAATTTGTTAAGAAACTAGATATCATGTTTTCTTCTCATAATAAAATTCTTAGTCATTTACTCTGTGACTCTGGTACTTGACGTCATGGGAGATGAGAAAACCAGAGTCAATACTCAGCAGTTACTGGAGAAAGGAGTGGGGAAATTACTTGATTCCCACTAAGGACCTGCCATACTTTCAATATATCTAGTCATGAAAATGAAGATACTTTAAAAGTATCTGTGCCTGAAAATGCATAATTATTTTGCTATATATATGAAATTTTCCAAAAATATAGTTTTTAGAAAGGAAAATATATATTATAAAGAAAATTTTAAAAATAAAAAGTAATTGTTAAAAATAATAGTTCAATTAACTGTTAAAATTTTAATTCATTTGTCTGCTTTTGAAGATTCATGATTGAAAGTAAATACAAAAACAAAATCCAAGTAAACAAAATATTGGTTGACTAGTACAATTATAGAAAATACAAAGACCTGTCTGAAAGAATGGTGCTTCAAGTTCCTACCACAATTGGATCAAGAAAATGTCTTCCTTGGTCTTCTGTGGTTTAGAAGTCATGCAACTGGTCTGTTTGAGATTTACAACATTGTGAACAGTGAAGAGGAGATTAGCTCTAAGCCAGAGAACTGGGGAGGTAGGAGGGTTCTGTATGCTGGGTGACAATGGGTGTGGTTACATGTTGGTGTGCACATTGACACAGTGAGTAGAGATGAAAGTGACCTCGTGTGGCAATTATACATACTGTACATCGGTCATTATGACACCTAGAATCTAAGCAGACCCCCCACCATTTAGTCGCGGCCATATTCTGGCCTTTGACAATATTTTCATTATTAAATTACATTATGTGAAATCTGGAACTTAAATGTAAGGTTTTACTATATGTAAAATTTCTAAACTTTCCATTACTGAAATAAAATTATATAAACCTGGTATGCCTACATAAACATAGCTATGCATTATTCAGTGAAAATTCAAATACACTGTGCTTTTCAAGCTCACAGGAAAAAAAAATCATATCAACTTTGTTTCCTTAGAAAGGAACTTAAGGTTCCCAAGTTGATAGAATAGTTTGAGAATAGCCTAAAACCACCTTAGAGATTTTTAACACCATTGTCATAGCAAGAGATGAAAAGTAGAGTGTTTAGTGAGGAGGGATAATGGCAGCTTGTCAACTTAGAAAGTGCTTCTCCTGAAATACCATTCTTCAAGATAGCATTTCCAAATGGGTTTGAGGGAGGAAAAAAAAAATCTTCCTGAGAATGAACGTTGGTAAATAAGCAAAGTTTATTTTCAGTCAAAGTCTTCTCTGAGAAAAGTTATTTTTCCCCTTTCTCAAAAACACTTTTGTATGTACTTACCTATTTATATTTTTAGGTACATGAAGAGAAAGGAGTAAATTGGCACACCTAGTTTGAAAAGAAATTGCAAACACATAGTGACACCTCAAGTTACATCACTGAAAAAGAAAAATGCAGTTTTAATTGTTTACCATGGTCTTCCAAATTAGAGGTTTTTATTTTAATTTGAAAAGTTCCAGAGTGAATTTAGTGTTCTCATCAAATTCAGTTCCAGTTTCAAGATTTGAAATATATTTGCTCTTGTCAGTGATTAGTATTCTTAATCCTTTTTAAGTTAAAAAGTTAAACTTTTTAAATTATGAATCATAAAGTATAACTTTGTTGATAAGAGTTTTAGAAATATCCATGTTTATATTTTATGCTGTATTTTTTTCTACCCTTCCCTCAATTTACCACCCTTTGATAATCACTGTACCTCTTTTTAATTATCTACATTCTTAACTTTTCCAAAACAGATTCCATAAAGAGCTATGAAGATTTTGGATCTGAGTCTAAAGTTGAGATGTCTTTTCTTCTTCAGCATGATTTAGTGAGAAAAATAATTTAAAATTTAAATCATGTTTTCAATAAGTAAGGAACTAAAGAATGCCCTGATATACTATGTACCTACTCTTTTATATAATGAACAGTTGATTAGGTGAAAAGAATCAGTAATGTTGTAAATAAATCTGAGTCCAGGTATTACTATAATTTTTACAGAATACAGGGAAGCTAGGAAAATAGTTACCAGTCTCTAATATGGAGAGATACCTTGAGCTTAATTAATTTTAGTTGGAGTTGGAAAATAAACAACAGTCACCTCTGAACTTTGTTCCTAGAGCAAAAGCTTTAACCAGAAGGTTATTGGTTATTGTTGGAGCAGTGGTCTGATTTATGTGATGTGCTTCCTGGGGTAGAATGGGTGAAGGAGGTAAGGTTTCCATATGAAAGAAAGTATAATGTATTTTATATTAATGTAATAATTTATCACATACATTAATGTATATTAATGTATATAATGTATTATATAAAGTATAATACATCCTAAGATGCATTAAGTTGAATTCTATGTGGACACTTTACACATACTACCTCATTTATTTTTCTCTATGATTATACAAAGTAAGTTTAATTCATGAACCTATATTACATTTTAATTTCATAACATGGTAGGTATCAGAACTGGAAGGTAAACCTGAGATTGCATTCTTTCCATTAAACCTGACTGTCTCTTTAAAGTTAAAAGGTCACAATCTGCAGAAATACACTCCTATAGCCCCTGACTGAAGAACCATTGAATTATCAGTGTTGTGTATATCGGAAGCAAAAGAGAGAGACATATTAAATCACTTTATAACTGAGATGTTATAGAATATATACGTCATGGGTTAGGAAAATTCAGGTTTTAGAGTCCAAAGACTAAGATTTATTCCCTGCTTCATCAATAACTGCATGTACTTACACAAATCAACTTCTCTGACTGCCTCTTCCTTCATCTTTAACACTCCCTGCTTGGCAGTATTGTAAGGATCTAATGAGACAGTGTGTTTAATGGACTTTTTTAAAGCTATAAAACATTATGCAATCTTTACTATGGATCAAGAATTATTATTGTAGCAGTAGTTCCTCAAACACCTATAGCCTGAGTAGTATAATGGCACCTTAATTTTTTTTATCTCAACTATGGATGTTTTAAGCTTGAACATTAAATATGCAGGATCTTCTTCAGTTACAGAAAGATATATGATTTCCCTCAACTTTATTTTAAGAATCATGCTGTGCTTTAGATATGTTTTGTTTTATATCTTTTCATAGAGATGTGTTTGCTGTGCAAGAAACAAGAAACATTTTTCTCTCCTCTTGATATTACTACTGGAGAAACAATAGCATAAGTATGAAGAATGAAAATTGGCAGCCAATACTGGTCCTCAGTGTTAGGACACCACAGGGAACATATTGGAAGGAGAGAAAATTCCTGCCCTGTGGCTGTGTAGTCAGAGGGTTACATTGTAAGGAGTATTAGATAGAATTGTTATAATTAAATCAAAATTAGAGATTACCAGCTAGTTTTATATATATATATATATATATATATATAGTTATATATATGTATGTGTGTATAGTTATATATATGTATGTGTGTATAGTTATATATGTATGTGTGTATAGTTATATATGTGTGTGTTGTGTGTGCATATATGTGTTCATGTGTATGTATGTGTGTACTAACGTAAGGCTTGTCACTGTCAAAGACAGGCAGTGGGAAGTCTTTACCAATGACTCAGCAATAACCTCATAAAGAAATGATGCTAACTCAGTCCCTATGAGACTAGGAGTAAAGAAAGGAAAAAAACACATGGATTTGATAGACTATGTTTCAGAAGTATAACTAATACAATCATCTGATTAAATGCTAAGGTTGAAGGAAAAAAGCTTAAAATATGACTATTTTTTGGCTTGAGGATCTGGGTAGATGTTCCTTCCTTTTACCAAGATGAGGAAAAATGAGATAAAGCAGCTACAGAGTGAAAAACTAATTGTCTAGACTTTGCTAAAATTTAAATGTCTGTTTGTTATACAATTGGAGGGTTCAAATGTGTGTGTGTGTATTTTTAGTAAATTCCTATTATGTACTAAACTAGGTGGCCTCTAACATCTAACCTGAAAAATATCACTACTTTAATAAGCACAGAAAAGTTCATTTAAGAGCACCTAGACTGAGTCTGGCTCTTAGGCCCAAGCTGTGACATGCCCGAGCCTTCAGTAGGGTGGTCACAGCACTTCAGGGGCTTCAGGGCTTGCTGTGTGTTTACTGACCACAGGAACAGGCAGTTGTTTGGCTGGTGGAGCTCTATATGAGAACATGTTCTTGCTTGCCTGCCCCAGGAAACCTGATGTGTGAATGACCTGTTGAGAAGTGTCTCCAGTAGCAAGATCAGAAACCACTGAGGCAAATGAAAATCTCAGTGTTTTCAAGAAATGAAACCTGCAGAGAACATTTACTAAAGAAAATGGTGACTTCTAGGTATTTCACAGACACACACACACACACACACACACACAAAATCAAGAAACTGGAAGCTGAAATATCTTGGAACTGATACCTAAGTTCTGAGCTGCCTACAGAACCAAAGTAGTAGATTTATAAGGTGACTAGTTTATCCAGACTGTGACATCTCTGGCTGCACACTTAACAGCGTGGCTTCTGATTCCCTGATCCTTTCTAAACAGCAACACACATCTGTTTGGATAAAACATTAACTAGAACTCCAGTTGCAAGAAGATCTGGAGATTGGTAGGCACAGAAAAACACAACGTTATCAGGATGACCATTATATAAAATATGTGTGCTCATTGTTCTGGAAGAGTGAAAAAACCCTTCCTTCATGGACATTGTATTTTGATTGTTTAGTAAATCATTGCTAGTAACTAATCACCTCAGCCCTATTTTCCATACAAATGGAGAATGATAGTCCCTAACATATAATACTATCTGTTATTTGATTCATTTTTTGATATGTAATTTTCCATAATTGGCAAACACCAAATATGGGCTGTATATCAACATGTCTCAAGTTTTAGGGAGAAAATGACATTTCTAGAGCCAGTATAATCCTTTTGAAAAAATAATTTCCATTAATTGAAAATATAAATTTTGTTTTTAATCATATATATTTTCCCTTAGCCATAGAAAATATTGAACCAAATGTGTAGCTTCATTTAAAAATTATATTTTATTTATATTCATACTGGCTTAATTCACACTCATATTCCCCATACTAGTATATCCCTTTGCTATGATGTTTTGAAATGCACTTACACTAGTTCTAAGAAAACTGCTTCAAATTTTCTGTGAAGTGAATTTGAGTAAAAAATCATATTTATGACACTTGTAGACAGCTTGAAAATGTAAACAGAACAACAATATAAATAACTGTGGAAATGACAGTCAAGTGTATTTGTGGTAAGACAAATAAAATGACGTTCAAGAATAAGGCACATGCCATAAGATCCTACATACTTGTCAGAACTGAGCCATAGATTTACTCTGAACTTTCTAACAATCACCAGTGAGAGACAAAGATTCTCAGTTACACATCACAGTGTCCAAATTTAAAATAAGTTAGGGATGTCTAGCTATTCCCACATCCAAACCTCAGGGAATGTTTTCCCATGAATCCTCATAGAGCCCACACATTGTGATGTATGGAATGCTACCATCAACAGTATCCTCACAGCATCTCTTCTCTGGCAAATATCCACACAACAGAGATTTGTTATGTTGCTAAAAAGCATTTTGTATGTTTTAACAGCAAATTGATAGTGGGCAGGGTTAATTCTGTTCTGTGAAAGGTGAGAAGCCAAAGGATGATAGGTGCAGGTTTCTCTACCTTCATATAATTAAAAATGATTGATAAATGAGCAATGTAGGTAGGTAGATAGAATTTAATACCAGTGTTAGGACTAAGCACAATATTCTTTTTAGAGACTATGTTTTGGAGAGTTTACATGTACATTGTCTTGTGGAATGGGAGCATTATCCAATATATCACTCTGTAAAGAGTAGAGCTAGTTGCTTTACAAGGTTTAACTATGATTTGAACTACATGAGGCACTTACATTTCTCTAGATGAAAAATGGAATTGATAGAACTTAACCTGCAGGGCCATCATAAAACATAAGTGGAATGAGTGTTTAAGAACCACTGCATGTGAAGTTTCTATAGGTGTTCTCTGCAGCACACACATTCTATATAAAGCAATAATATTGACAAATTACTGTTAGGTTGCTAAAGTTTCATTTAATTAGTCAGTTTTTATATTACAATGCATATTTGTTATGCTTTTAAAATTGCATTTTGGATTTTAATGCCTTTAACCATGTGTTGTAATACAAGTGATAAAACTTCAAAAGATACTAATATCCACAGAAATCACATATCAATATAAAACCATTTAAGAAGCTGCCTTGGCTGAGTACACTTTTGTATAAATGTGTATTTTCCCACACAAATATTTAAAATATCTTCCCCAACTTAAAGTTATCTTTGAAATTAGCATGAAAAATGAATTGGTGAAATAATACTGTTCTTTATTCAAGAAGCACATGTGTATGAAAGATTTGTACCATGATGATATCACAAACATATATCCACTCTTGAAAATATTTTTATAGGGTCTACTTTGTTTTGGTCCAACTTTCTTATGGCTACTGAAACATACTGACACGTTCTCTGCGTTTGAATTTACTATCTTGATCAATAAAATAGGAATTGAAATGGGATATATATCACAAACATATATCCACTCTTGAAAATATTTTTATAGGGTCTACTTTGTTTTGGTCCAACTTTCTTATGGCTACTGAAACATACTGACACGTTCTCTGCGTTTGAATTTACTATCTTGATCAATAAAATAGGAATTGAAATGGGATCATTTAGGGCCTCCCTGGTGGCGCAGTGGGTTAAGCAACGCACTGTGAGGCAAACCGCAGCCACTACAGCACGAGTTCGATCCCTGCTACCGGCCAGGGAGGGGACCCACATGGCTTGGCAGACCTCTCCTGCCTTGCCCGCTGCTGCCTTCAGCAGTGTGCTTCTGTTGATCTGCCTGTTCTGCTCCCCGCGTTCTGTGGTGAATCCTCTCACTCCCCACACTTCTGGCCTGTACCCCAGTGCTTGTATGCGTAGATAAATAAATCTTTAAAAAAAAAAAAAAAGAAAAGAAATGGGATCATTTAAGATTGCCTGTACTACCACCTTAGTTTGATTAGCACGATGATCTAATCAACTTGAGTAATCAGGCAGAAGGAAAAAGTATAACTGCCAGTAAAAAATACTACCACTGGATTTCTGCATTTCATTTTATGAGAATTGTGTAATTTTCTATAATTTGCATTTTAAGAATTCATATTCCTATACTCTTACTGAGGTTCAGTAATCATTTCATCTATTCAATGTAAAATTAATAACAAAAATATATTTCTCAAATATTGAAAGAAACTTGATATCATTTTCCGATTTAGAAAGTTTTTTTGATTTCTTATTTATAGTATGCTGCTTTGCTCAGGTTATTTTCAAGGTGAGCGTTTCATGGGCGTTCTTTAGAATATTTTTCATTATATTTGAAGATTTCTTACATTTTTATATAACGCAACTTATTAGAGAAACCAAGACATGATAATTTTTTGATCTGAAAGAAAAATAGGCCCACCTTTATTTCAGAAGAATCTTCTTTTGCATTGTAACAAACTAAAGTTTAAACCAACATATTAATCTCCACCATAATTAACATACTTTAATCTGATTTTGGTCTTGTATAAGTAAAAGATACTCAATTAGTAAGGCCCAAAATTCTTACTCAAAACATAAATTGATAAAAATCTTTGTTTAAGATGTAGACAATTTCAAATCTTCGGGGTGTTTTTGATGTTAATTTTTGTCCTCAAGACAAAAGGACGATTATCAGCATTCTTTGGTTGAAATCTACAATGGTCAGAGAGAGTTTATGAATACAACATTGAGGAAAAAATGTGTAGGAACTATCATTGGTCACTAAGAGACTATTGATAAGGAAGAAGATTAGGTGTCAGTTTGAGTTACCAAAAAAAGTACTGTGTCCAAAAAAAAAAAAAAAAAAGTACTTTATCTGTTATGGTAATATGAGTGAGGGAGTAATGTGTTCCAGGATAATTAACTATATTAAAGAATATCTATACTATTCTAGTGGCTCAGGGTCTGTTGAATCCTTTCTGAGATAAGTAGTCAAATTTTGTTTGGAATGATGCTTTTGGTTGAGGAGAAATGGTTTGAAGAAGGGCATCTAGTAAAGTTGCTGTATCATTCACTACTCATCGCATTGGGAAAGCCTGGTGTTTGTTAAATTTATCAACTGGATTCTTAGTTAACAAGTCTCTATTAAATGTCTTCTTCATTTCATTTATTTGAACTACATTCTCATATATTTTATTTGGCATATAAATTATATTTAATTATACTTTAAAAACTCTTGTATATAAATTTATATCTGGAGTATTTGTGTGTCTTCTTTCATGTGTTTTTCTTTTGATTACCATACAGAATTTTTGTCTCTTTATAAGTATACTATTTTTGGACACTGAACATTGTGTCAAAGTATTGTCCATAGCACTGTAAATAAAGAAGCATAAGATTCCATATGGTATTGTGTTCTTGGCAGTAGATAGTCTCTTTCCTATTATACAAATTAAGCTATGCCAGATGTGGATTGCAGTTTAGTAAGTCCACTTATCTCTGATTCCTACATTTTCCCTGAATGTTGCCTTCCGAGGATTTTTATATGGGTCTGGTAGATAATCTGAATTTACCATTAAAGCCAGTGGATTATCTAGTAATTTGCATGATCTAACTTTTTCCTAATGTTTCCCAGTCTAGTTATACAACTTTCTATTCAATATATCTTCAAAATGTAACTAAGCCTTAACTGGCTAACTGATCATGTTCTGAGAGTCCAACACCTTTTTCTATCAGATCTTTGTTTCTTAAACACCATGAAACTCTGGAAGATTTTATTTACCTTTACAATATTTTGGTGTAACTCAGTAACCTTCAACATAAGGTACCCAGAAAATAAACATTCTTTAAGAAAACCAATCAGTCATACGTTTGAGACTTCTCAGCTTCCAATGTTTTTATATCAATCGTTTCTTTCACAAAAATTTTTTTAAGATTTATTTATTTATGCATATAAGAGCTGGGGTACAGGCCAGAGTCATGGGAGGTGAGAGGAGTCACAGGAGCAGAGTGGGGAGCAGAACAGACAGATGGACTGAAATACATTGCTGAGGGGAGCAGTGGGTGAGGCAGGAGAGGTCTGCTGAACCATGTGGGACCCCTCCCTGACTGGGGATCAACCTCAAGTTGCCATGCCGCGGATACTTCACAGAGAGGTGCTTAACCGGCTGCACCATGAGGGAGACCCTCTTTCACAAAATGTTTTGAATTTCTTTTTCACCTCATCAGAGGCTTCTGATTTAGTCAAATCAGACTGTCAATCATTACCAAGCATGAACACATATACCCAGAAAGGAGATGGATGGTAATTGTCACCTTGTAATTTCATTTCAGAAAGATTTCCCCATTTTTGTATTTTCTATTCTTTATTGTTTACATAGCCCTCTAATGCTTGCTAAAATATTTTTTTGAATTATGTATCTTTTTCCAAGTGTTTTATTTGAATCCTCAGCTTGAAGCTATCATTATATACCACCTCAAAGTTGGATATACAAGAGCCTTAAGTTTCAATGACCAAGTAGGGAAAAGAAGCAAAGATTTGAAAAATGAGAAATCTAAACATGCACGTACACACATATACTCGCTCATACTGAATATTCTCAATGTAAAAATGTATTAAAATGTTGACATACAAGGGAGACATCAAATTTTTCCTATCTTAATAGACTTAAGTATGACACAACTAGTGACATAATTAACAAAAATCGTGAATTAACACAAATTGTTCCTGGTTTAATCCTGCATCTACAAAAGAAAACATAACCACAAATCACACTTCTCATTTGGAAGATAGAATACTAATAATGCCATGTGGAATATCATGATTAGCTCATTTACAGCCTATAGTGGCATAAATTGAATTACAGATGGAGAATTAGATATTGGATGATCAAGGAGTTTGATACTTAGTTTTCTTGGTGAAAATGATAGATACAAAGATGGTGTCTTATTGTGTTAACTTCTGATAGCTCTGGAAAATTTATATCAAGAAAAGAAAAATTGTAATCTTGAATTCCCACCTACTATCTTGGGAGGAAAAATGATAGTCTATTTCATATTGAAGAAGTTCCTAGCTCCTTTAGTTTCAGGTCAAATAGGGGTGATGATTGAAAAAATATATAGAATTCTGTGAAGCTATAGAAATAACTGAAAAAGATTTTATGAATGGCTACAGAAATATTTACAGAATATATTTTTAGTAAAATAAGATATGATACAAAGATTATAGATGGCATGTCATCATTTGTGTAAGTGAAAAAGAATATGGTTTACAAATATATTGTATTTTTATAAAAGAAGGAATAGAACAAAAACTAGTCAATTGATTGTCTATGATAATGGAACTGAAAGGACAGGGAGCATATCTTCCTTGTTTACATTTTTTTTTTTACATATTAAACTTAATTTAAAAATAAAGATTCAATATTTTAGATGTAATTGTCTCAATATATTATAGCTGGGAAAATAAAAAAGAGTGGTTATATGGAGAACAATGTTCAATGGAAGAAGATGAAAATAACGCCATTAAGACATAAGGGACCAACAAGAAAAATTCTGGAAGCAAGGAGGACATTGGGTACTGTGATGGAGGGTACTGTGATGGAACCCAAGAAAGGAGGGGTACCTTACATTTAGTGTCACAGGAAGGGAAAATAACAAAGACTAAGATGATCCAGTGGGTTTGGAAATTAGGAAATGATTAGCCCAAAGCTAGAAAGGAATTAAAGGGGTAAAAGAAAGGATACTATAAATCATAAAAAAAAAAGCTTACCATGTCCCTCCAAGGCAAGTATTTCTTTACCATTTTGCCAGTCTCACTCCAGAATTAGTATTTTGATGAACTAATTTGATTCAACTCTTCAAATTTAATACAAATATAGGAAGAGAAAGTATAACAAAATAAAACAAAACAGAAGAAAGAGAGCAAGAAATTGCCAGAAGCTTGTTTAAATTAATTTCTTAACAACAGAATTTATTTTAGCTTTTCTTTGTTTCTCTGGGTTCAAATCTGAGTCTTTTGCAAGAAATCATGTATAGGGCTAGAGCAATTCTCCAAAGACCCTGCACTGGAAATCCTTTCAGGATGTTTTAGTCATTTTCCATGCACACAATGCTTTGCCTTTGAGCCCATTGTTTCAAATGTCTATTGCTTTTCAGGTCACAGAGGAACAAATCTTTCAAAATGGCCATACTGACTTAACCCATGGAGAGGAAAGTCGACATACAAAAAGTTCAATTACTGTGAATTTAAAACAAAAGAAATATCTTCCTAAAGCCACAGTTATGTTCAACCGGAATGTGCCCATATTTCAAAAATGGCATTTTTCTGTTTTATATTTACAGTGATTGCTATCCTGCCGCTCCCCTGGGGGCTAAGCCAGTGCTACCAATTGTACTGCTCTATTCTGCCATGACCATACAGTCATGTGACTTCACATGAGTTTTCTGGAAGCAGAGACAGGTCTAAATCAGGAAAAGCTCTTCAGTTGTACGACTCCAAATAAAGACCGCTGTTGAGGATGTAAAGTAGATGATAGATAGATAGATGTACATACATAAATACATACATGGACAGATAAGAGGGGTAAGGAATTAATGTAATTTGAGACCTCTGTAAGAATGGGAATCACATATATTTTTCATAAAGTGAGGGCCATCACTCAATAGAGGAGGCAAAATCCAAAGTTGAAAAAAAGTTACTCGTATTAGAACTTAAAAAATGAACTCCATACCCATGGTATTTCAAAAAACAATTTTTAGTCCCTGATGCCATTATCCCAAAGTTATAGCTCTTGGCATGATCCTTTGCCAAAGATCCTAAGAGTCTCAGTGATATTTACATAATGAAACATGAAAGAGAAAATCTTAGTCCAATCTTGCCTGAATGTCATTTATATATTATATGCCAGTTATATCCTTAGAAAGTCCATATCATTAATCTTACAGATTGAGTCACTTTTGAGAAAGATTATGAGCTGGAGGGAACAAATTCTATAGTATTTTACAAAGAGAAAGATAAAATGAGAACTGCCCCAAGTAAACCAGAACATGTAATTACTCAATAATTTGTGATCAGTGTACAGGGGGAAAATAAATCTTCACTCTGATAGAGTCCTAAGGCTCATGATTGACTGAATTAAATATGAAACCAAAGAACATGAAAGTAATCCATTGAGCCCAAACTTGTCATTTTCCCAGCACAGATAGCAGGGTGGAGAAGAGTGGAAAATGGTTCTAAGGATAAAATAGAAGATAATTGCAATGATCTATAATTGTCTATCCTTCTGAAGCCATGTTGTCTTTCTTGTAAGTGAAACATATGTGTCTCAATCATAGGCAATCCTCAAATTGTTATCTAGAAATGAGAACATCTCAAGGTGATAGCAAATGCATTATAGTCAAAAACTGAAATCATGTAGCAATGTACTTGTTAAAGAGATTGACGGACTATGTATAAAGCATTCAGTAAGTGCAAAACAAGAAACTGACCAGCATTAAGAAAAGAAAAGGCAAATCCAGTGTTTTGTCTCTGTGAGAGAAAGAGCCAAACATAATGGTCCCACAGCCAGTTGGTTTTCTCAAAAAAATAGTAATATGCTAGCAATTACATTAACCATTGCTATTAGCAGGTCGGCTGCTCAAGCAATCCTTTCATATTAAGTGAACAACTATATTTTCATCAAACTGTGCCAATTAGGACATTTTCCTCTCAACATATGAGATGACTGCTAAGTGGGGTGGTGGTAGTGTGGAAACCATTATCCACAGACAGGACTGGCATGGCATAAGGTTTACTCATAAATCATGCCAACTGCTTTTTTTCTTTTGTTAACTGGTCATGAAACCAAAGAGGTGGTTTTAGATGGAAACAGTGAAGCGGTAGCTCTAAAAATCAGTTCTTACTCTTCTTTGGAGTTTTCCAGATATCTCTACAGTATAGCTCTCCACCCTGGACCTTCCAATGTTTTCGGATCTGTGGAGCCCTGTGACCCGAGAGGTAGGGTAGATTGTATGGCGGCAGCCTGTAGAACTGTGTGATCCAGGACTCACTCATAACTGGCCTCCATATGGGGCTATTTTAGAAATGGAAAAAGAAGAATCAAATGTAGAATATTTTGCTTCTAAAATGAAAATGTCTTACCAAGCACTGTGGCTTGTTCTTTTGATGGTGGTGTAATGGGAAACAAGATTTCTAATTTAATTAGAGTATCCCTAAATATGCTATTTCACTGGGTCCCTAGAAACTTCACCAATACAGTAACTGTTACATTTTTCAATTTTATTTACCATACTCTTGGAAGTTTATCTAATAAACAAGTGTCTAGGATTCATGTTGCTTACTGCTTACTCAGTCCAACTAGCCTAATGTCACCAATGCAATGAATCAGCAAGAGGTTAAGAGAATTATCAAGGTGATGAAAGTTCTCCAAATAATAAAAGAAAATAAAAAAGAGCAAGTAAATAAGGCTGATTGTCCTTACTTATGGGAAAGTCCCTGACAGCTTTTGGCAGGTCTATAGAGACACAATAAGTGCCAGGGCTTTGAATATTTTCCCCAGTAAAATATTGCATAGCAGCTGCAACTGGCACTATCATTTCAAGTTCATTCAAATCTAATATCAACTTCCCAAGTACTTTAGACTTTACACAGGCCACGCAGGTGATATAAATAGGGATATAAAAGGATTTACCATCACTGCATCATTCAGATATTTGCTGTTACTTCTGTACTTGACATTTGTCTCAGTGAAGCTGTATTGTTTTTGCATTACTATTTTGATAGGGGTTGGTGATAATTCCAGGGCTTTAAATTTTCCCTTTCTGTCATAATGACTCACTTCACAAACCAGGAGAATAAAGCAGGTATTCTGTCAGTTAATACCTATTCTCCCTGAGAGAAACAGTACATGGGAACAAAATGATACTTCACTCCTCTAGAGGAGAGAGTAAAGGAAGGATGGAGGGGGCAGAGACTGATAGGGTATTGGCACTGAAGCTTTCATGGAGGGTGAGTAAAGTGTGTGTTCATATTGAGGTGTGAAACATAAAAAATAAAATTGGATAAAAAATAATTCTTTGGCTATGGTCAAATCTTACATAATTTGTGAAGAACAGCTTTCTTAAGACCATGCACTAGGGTGTAACATCTAAGAACAACTTGAAAACTCATACAAGATTAATAGTTTAGCAAATCCAACACCTGCTCTTGGACACTATTAGTGGAATGGAAGGCAAAAAGTTTGGTGGTGTCCACCTTGTTCTGAGCCTACCCGTTTAAAACTAGAACCTCCCACATAAACACAACATTCACGGAAATTAGCTGTCCTTGTATTTAATCTTCACATTCATCCTTGCTACTGCTAAGCTGTATTTAGTCTGGGATGCCAGATCATCTCCATGAGTTGAGATGCTAATTAGGGTGGTAGAGGGAGACTAACTGAAGTTCACTAGGACACTGATTTAACTACATATATCAGTGACCAAAGATCCAAATTTATCTAAAATTAAATGTAAGAGAGATATGTGCATATCTGGTTGACAATGGCAGAGGCCTACAAGATATAAAGAATATGCAGAAAAATATGCAATTAGGAATCATGATTTATACACATAGATGCAAAAAATATCATTAAAAATAGGTGTTTAAGTATTTCTATAGGTGATTGCAAGGTAGGATGACTTAATGAGCGATTACACTTAGAGTCAGGGAAGACTAAATTTAAAATCGGATCTTGTTGCTGTGTGATTTTGAAAAAATAACACACTCTATCTCAGACTCATTTTTAGTTGAATGAAATTATCTTTACAGAATTCTTGGTGGACTAGAGATGTTGTAATTAAAACCACCAGCATATAGTAGACGGTCATCATAAAGATCAGTGTTCTATCACTCATGTAGAAAATAAGACACTGATATCCTTTACATGATTTTGTTTTCTTGAGTCATCTTTGGTTTATGTATATTCACACTAACATATGTAAATGTTTATAAAGTGTATGCCAAGACCCTGACTAGAACCCACAAAGTCTATGTGACTAGTAAATTATTTTTTTTTTTGTTTTCATCCATTAAATGTTGGTTGTTTGCATCCCAAAGCAGTAAAAGTTGAAGAAACATAACTGTGTAACACAAAATGTGAGAAATGGCTACTACAAGGATTTCATCTATTATGTCGGGTATTGTGTTGGGTAAAATGTACCCAACAGATATTATTCAATAATGCTTTGTTTAATGATTCTAATATCCAGTTCTATTAAAAATGAGATTGTTGTATTACTTGCATTTTGAAGAATAAGTTGGAAGGTCTGTATCTATGTTTTATGCTTTGTTTTTGTCATATATAGAGCATTTTTTACAAGACCATGCTGTCACTGTCCTAAGTCAGTGATGACAGATCACTGGAGTGATATGAGAGAGGGCACTGTTCTCTTTCTAGAAGTGAGGGTCTCACTATATATTATGTACTTTACAAAAGTGAAAGGGACTAAATATCCTATGGTACTGAACAATAGGATTTTGCTTAAGTAAGATGAGAGCTAAAAGACCACTATAGCCTGAGTTCGATCCCTAGCCATGGAGGACAGCAGACCTTTCCAGTCTGATCTGATGTTCCCCTCAGCAGTGTATTTCATTAAATCTTCCTATTCTGCTCTCCACTCTTTCTCTGATGAACCCTCTCAACCCCGTAACTCTGGCCTACACTCCAGTTCTTCTACACAAAAAAAGAGAAAGTAATAAGGCCCCTGCAATGTAGAATATGGGAGTAGCGTAGTGTATCTATAAGAGCAAAGCTATTAGAGGTCATTACTTCAAACATGCATTTGCTCAAACATTAAAAGCTACCCTGTAAAATATGATAATGGGAATTGCCTGATTATAATAAACTATTACTAACATTAATACACATAATGTGGGATAAAACACAGATTTTAAAAACCATGTTTGTTAATTTATGGATGTTTTATAAAGCTTAACAGATAGAATTTTCCCTTTAAGGGAAATTTACTCCTCTTCAGAATTGTTTACTTGAACCACCACTTCCTTATCTTACCTCTTGAGAAACTGTGTCTTACAACTCTGATACCAAGGTTCATGGCTCTTACTAGGCCAGTTGAGATTAACTGCTCTGCTCTCCTATATGTCTCCCTGTTATACACATTTATACAATTTCTTCCCTTCATCACACACTTGTTGACCAGCTGGCTAACACTCAACAACTTTTTAATTATTAGCTTAAGTACTATTTCCCCAGGAAGTTCTTTCTTGACTCAACAAGCTAACTAACTCCTTTCTTATGCTCTTGCCAACACTCTAAATCTGTACCTTGACCTAGATACCTCATTTCTGTGAATGAGACCATGATCTACTCAAGTTTGCAATACTTTCTTTAGAGTCTTGGCATTTCTCACCATCACACATAGAAGCATCTTTTGTGGGCCTGGAATTTTCTAGGAGATATAAAAACTTTCAATTTATTTAAAGCATAGAGATTTCCTGTTGCTTAACTTTATTATTTGTGATGATTAATTTTATACTGACATATGCTATTGTGCTAACATATAACCTACTCATTACAGCTTTTGACTGTAAAGAAATGTTTTATCATTTTAATAATTGCAGCAATTTTTGAGTGTTGCCAAACTCTTATAAAAAATGCATTTTTCCTTTAAATAAAATGATATTCTTTTCAATACATTCTTCAAAATCCTTTATCTTACAATAAAGAGACATTTTAAAACTCATGAAAGTCACCCAAAGGAATTTGTCTGGGTCATTGAATTCCTGAGAGAATTAGAGTCGACTTATTCATGTCTGTCAAACAATATCAAGATTATTTTTATCTCATATGAAAAACTTTCAAGTTATCTATGGGCAATTTAACAATTACATCAAGAGAATTATACATGGAGTAGAGGGCTGGATAGGTGGCCATTTGTCAGGCAGTCAGTAATGTGCAGCCCTTATATGGCACAGTGTGAATGATTTCTTACATAATAGCTTAGCATATTTAACAGAGTAAGTACCATCACTCATGGTGAGATACTGTATGTTTCAGTAAAAATATTGATGTGTATCCCACTGATAAGAACTAAAGAGTATTAAAATTCTACCAGTAGAACAAATGTTAGTCATAAATAAATGAGTCAAGCACCAATGAGAATTTTTTTTTAGTTTTGTAACCAATAAATGGTTTTAATGGTTACTCTAGTTAAATAATTTGTTTTCAATAACCAAAGGTTTCCAAGTTCTGACAATACCAGACTTACAGTTTTATTTTGAAATTTTTCCCTTCAGTGCACAAATTGGTTAACTGTAAAGATTTACTTAACCAACCAAGAGAATTACAATCATAAACATTAAGTTTTCTGCAGTTGATTCCAATAGTTCTTATTAGAGAAACTAAAGCTGTTGGTAATTTTTTAATGGCTTGAAAAGAACTAAGAATTTTTTAAAAATGGTGCCACATAGTGCTTATGATCTATTGTGACTTCATTTAAAGTTTGTTATTTTATTTCTCAGTTGCATCCAAAATGATACGTATGGTAGAATTTCATTAATTTTTCTTGCCCTATAACTCATTGTATAAATAAATAGCAAGTAATTTCTCTATGTTCCTGGAGGTTGTCATTTGAGTTGTTTGCAGATGTTTGCATCTGTACAACTACATTTGTAAAAACATCATTGCTGCATATCTTTGTACCAGTCTTCTGATACACACAAGTAAGAATTTCTGAAAATAGATGACTGGTGAGATGACTGGTGAATAACAGAATACATGAGAAATTATCTTTAAAAGGAAGTGCCAAATCATTTTCTATATACAGTTGTAGCCAAGGAGAATTTACATGTCAATTAAGATGTAGCTACTGCTAGGTATGTTTTCTTTCAGTATTATCACTTAACGAATGAGGTTACAGATGACAGTAATAATAATAAATGACAGTAAGTGAAAATTCAAATTCAATAATTTGAATAAAAATGAGTAATTCAGAAAAGGTAAGGCTTTGGGCTAATAGGGATCTAGAAACTTGTGATTATCTCCTTTCTGCAAGTTTAAGTGAGGTTCATTTACCAAAGCCCAGTGTGGCAGTGATTTATCACATCATCTGTCCTGTACACAGAAAATGCTACCTTCTTCTATAAGCCGATGAGCCAAGTATGCCATTTTTAGTCTACATTTTTTTAGAAAAAAGCTCCTATTTTGTTTATTCTTTACAGGTCTCTTTTAATGCACTAATACAAATTTTATAGTTGGAAGGACTTGATTCTTAGAAAATTTATTTTTTCTAAAGCATAAGTAAATATGAGGTTATTTTATGATCAGAACTACATGAAAATAATAATAAGGATAGGAGATGTGCAGTCCTACTCTAAGCTTCGTCTTCTATACCATTAGCAAAACTGCAAAGGACACTAGGAAAATAAAAATACTAATCAATAAAGTCTTAAATTGGTATTGATTCTAAGAAATAGTTTAGAAATAGTTAGAAACATAAGTTAGAAATAGTTAGAAAATAAGAAATAGTTTAGAAACACGTGCCTATTAATGGCATGCTAAAATGAAATAAAGAGTACTGAACTGCTTATTCACTTAGAACTGCAACTTTAAGGAATGAGTTTTTTTATCCTCCCTAACTTTCAAACAAATGAAATTTAGGTGTACTTCTAGTAATAGTCTGATTTTGTTAACAATGAAAGATGTCTTAGATGAATTGGAGAGAAAGATGAATAGTATTGTAAAACATAAGTATAATTTTAGAATAAGAAAAATAGTCAAACATGGTTAGCTGGTCCCTTTTGTAAACTTGTATTTTACTACTCATGAGTTCCATCAACCAAAGATTAACAGGTAAATTAAAGAGACAAAATTAAAGTGCTGGGTTATATCTTCTTTTTTTAACTAAGGTAAAAGATCTGATTGAAAAAGGATGGCAGAAAATAGTTCAGTCTAATTCAAATTATCTTCACAGAAAGTGTTCTTGATGGAAAATTAGTGATGAATAAAGGAAGAAATCTTTTGACCACAATGAAGTACGAACACCAAATTTGCATTTCTACCTCGATCAACTATAAAAAAATGTGTGTGGGGGGGGGTCAGGAAATCAATTTAAATATGGATTTTAGATATTGGATTGCAGACAAAGTAGCATCATGATATCAGAGAAACAGGAAACAAATGGATCAAGTCTACATTTTCTCCAGTTAACTGCCTACAGAGTTTCCAGTCCTAGCTCAAGGAGCAGATCAAGTAGCAGCTGGAAGTCTTGTCATTTAAGGAGACAAAACTGAGAAGTTGAATAGTCAAAGGCACATGTGATTCTCAGGAAAGAAATCCATGCGGAAAGAGCTGCACAGAGAGGAAATAGTTGTATGAGTGAGTACCCAAGAATCCACTGGTTTCCCCCTCTGAGTACTAATCAGTACATATGTGAGAAGAAAGGATCCAACCAATGAAGAATCATGGGGGGAAACCAGACAGAATTAACCCTAATATCCATCAAAACCATGAACATAACTTCTGTTGCCATGAGTCAGGGTGATGAAACCTTCTTGCATGCAGTGTCATTTGGCATGGTATTGGCTCATGAGTGACCAAATGAGTAACAAAAGAAAGGTTGTTCTGTTACTTCTTAAAAATATACTTGCACTTTCCAATCTGCAGTGCCTAGGCAGTTAATGTATTGGGTCTTGTTTTTTGATGGGCTCTAAAGATCTCTTTTAATCAGTATAGTGAAACCATAGATGTTTAAAATAATTTTAGATGTAACTAGATTAATATTTTATCATATTCACCATTTTATCCCTCACCATTTTTTTTTATTCCTACTTTTGTCTTCTACTCTTAGAAGACATTCTTCTGCCATATCTTGACAACCAATGAGCTCAGTCAACAGCATTTTTCATTTCTATTATGTTGTTTTCTTCCTAATCTTAACCATTTTTTATTATGTTTTCTTGAATTTCATCTTGCTGATTGTATCATCCATCAGTTCTTGCATGTCAGCTACTTTTTCCATTAGAAACCTTACCATGTGAAAAAATAGTTAAGTTTCTATTTCATAATTCAACATGCTTGCCTTTATTAATCTGTTTCTGATTCTCACTATATCTTCAAACTGTGTTTTATGTTTCAGTGTATCTTCTAATTTTGTTGTTATTATTGAAGTCTGGGTGATGAACTAAATGAAGTCCAGTTAGCCGATCTTTAGAAATGTGGCTGAAAAGTATAGGTAGAAAGCATCCAGTAATCCTACAATTAGGTCCCACTTCCAGTGATTCTGTGGCACTTGGCTGTGAATTTCACAAGTGCCTGTGAGGATTATTCTCTCATCTTGACACAGGATGGCTGTAGAAAGACACAGTTGGATCTTTCTCTTCTCCCATGTTGATTAGGATCTTGTAAAATTCTAATAGGTTAAGCTGTAGTAAAATAGCTTCTATTGAAAGCAGGTCTTATAAAGAATGTAATGGCATATTTCAAAATGGTTACTTTCCCATCTTCTTCTGCTAGAACTAAAGGGGAATAATATGCGTTGCCTTTTCAAGGAAACCAGCATAAAGTAATTTATGATGTAGTACACTGTGTAACACACTACATTTTAAAGGAATGTTATTTAGATACCTTAACAGACTAGCTATGGAGACTTTAATTTTACGGCTATATTATTTACACATTAGAACTATAAATGTCTCTCTACAATTTTTAACCTTAACAACTTAAAAATAAAATATTCTTTATTAAGTGATAGAAGATGAACTCTAATAAATTAATTGCCCAGACACTACAGATGAAAAAGATCAACTATGTGGGTTGTTTTTTTTTTTGCCATGTAAATTCTACTATGTGCTGCTTTGCATAATTAGCCAAAGGCAAGCTTGAATATTTTCCTTTTATTTGAAATTTATCAGTGATTTCAGATGTTATGCATCGTCTAGTGCCACCACCAGGAACACTGCTACCACTATATTTATTTGTTTACATATTGCTCACTCAGTTACTTATATGTTAATTTAAACTTTATTTTTAATGGGGGAAGCAAGCTCATCATAAGAGTTAACAAATATGTTTATATTTGAAGCTTGAAAAATAGAGAAGAAAAGGCAAAGAGGCATCTTAGAACCATTCTATCAAACAACTTCATAATCTCCATCTTAGACCTGAAGTGTAAGTTCTTGAAAATTTCAGTATTAAATTCATACTCTGGGGCCTCCCTGCTGGCGCAGTGGGTTAAACAACGCACTATGAAGCAAACCGTAGCTACTGCATCACGAGTTCGATTCCTGCTGCCCGCCAGGGAGGGGACCCACATGGCGTAGCAGACCTCTCCTGCCTCGCCCGCTGCTCCCCTTAGCAATGTGTTTCAGTCAGTCTGCCTGTTCTGCTCCCCGCTCTGTCTCTGGTGAATCCTCTCACCTCCCTGGACTCTGGCCTGTACCCCAGCTCTTGTATGTATAAATAAATAAATAAATAAATCTTTAAATAAATAAATAAATTCATACTCTGTTATTTCTGTCTCCACCTATACCAAATATTTACCCCTTGTGCCCTGTTTTCAACCGTTGTTTTACCTGGTCCCTGAAGAGAGGAATGAACATCGATAATATTGTATTTACATTTTTAAATGTATTTGAGAGAGCTTCTACTTTTTTGTCTTCTCCATCTCTTTGGGGATTTGCCTTCCTGAACAGCTACTCAGATATTGGACCCACACAGTGAGTGAGAGCTCTTTATGCTCTCAGACCAAACTTTTGGCATGTATGTAGTTCATGTAAAGTAAATCAGGGTTGTCTTGAAGAGATTGATAGGAGACGCATGATGGACTCTGTTTTCCCCCAGAAGAGGGTACGCCATTAGGACTTTGTAAGCTTGAGTGGCTGAAAAGTCATGTCCAGTCAGTGACAGAAGTCTTGTTAGGAAATGAAGGCAACATGACTGAAAGTAAAGGTGAAAAGGTAAGAATCAGAGTGAAACCATTTGATAACAAATAGCTTTCACTTTTTATTATATTTCTGTTTGATTTTATTGTGTTTTTAAGTTACTTTGTGTTGTTTTATGACATTTGGAGATGAAATATTTCTGATTAATGTAACTGTCCTAGAATTCATTATACATTTTCCTCCCTAATAATACAAATTCCGTTTTGGACCTAGTTCATTTTTTTAGAGATAAAGAAGACATCTGATAGGCTCCGGCAGGAAACAGATTTAGCAATACCAATAGGTAAAGTGAAAATAATTACAGAGTAGTGTATGAAATGATTATTGAATAAAGGTGGATAGTAAAAAATAACCAACAAAATATGATAAAACTAAAAGAAAGCATCCTACAGTTGATAATATCTTTAAAAATGTGATAAAGAATAAGCAAGAAATATTTGGACATTTGGCATTTTACCTCACACTAGTGTAAACAGTAGTGTAGAAAGAAGAAATGACAGGTTTTCTGATACAATTTTGTAGATTATACCTAGGATTTCAATTACAATAAATTGAAATATTTATTGAAAAATATTTTCTACTCCAGAAAATGCCTTTGCCAGATCTAGAAATAAAATGAAACAGTAGTCAAAAATATCAGTTTTTCCAAAATTAATGATTTTTCTCTTCAAAATATCTTTCCAGAAAGAATATGCAAACACTTATAAAATGTTTATGATGTTTTAAAACATATCTCCAAGAATGTTTCTTAGAAAATGAAAAAATTGTACATTTTTCTCATGCCTGCTAGAAATCTCTGTTGTAGCTGAAATGAATGAAGCAGCTTCCAGTTAAATAATATTTATTTTAGGTGTTAATGAATGCACAGATGATTAAATCATGTAAGGAAAGCATACACTAAAAGCAAATTATAAAAGTCATTCTGTAAATAAAATAAATGATTTGTTGTGTCATAAGTTATATTTGTAACTTCATAATAGTTTGGATTGGGAATAGCCTCAATTATATTTGGGTAATTGTTAAGAAAATATTCTTAGAAGCAAGAAAAGCACAATTAGAAAACATGCATTTTCTAAATATGCAGAATATACTAGGGTCATATTTTAAGCACTTGAGAGGCACAAATTCTGTATTATTAGAATACTTGATTGGCTTCAGTTGCTTTATTCATTAAACTTTCCTAAATGAGAAGCAATAATACCATCTAATAGTAGCAAAACTAATAAATATCCAGAAACTTGGCGCAGTATACTGGGGCATAGCTGTTTTATTGGTGCTAGTGTGTTAATGTCAAAGTAAATTCTGTTATAGTCACATGTACTCTCAGCATACAGTTGATGCTGAATTCTTTATCAAGATTAAAATTGAGGGGCCTCCATAGTGACACAATGGGTTAAGCAATGCACCCTGAAGCGAACCACAGCCACTGCAGCATGAATTCAATCCCTGCAGCTGGTCTGGGAGGTGATCCACATGGCGCGGCAGACCTCTCCTGCCTGCATCGCCTGTTGCTCCCCTCAGCAGTGTGTTTCAGTCAGTCTGCCTGTTCTGTTCCCCACTCTGTCTCTGGTGGATCCTCTCACCACTTGCACCTCTGGCCTGTACCCCAGTGCTTGTATGCATAAATAAATAACTCTTAAAAAAAGATTAAAATTGGATAATATTAGAGTTAAGTTTGACTGAAGGCCAGATAGCTTAGGAAACTTGTGCAAGAGCATCAGCTACTTAAGAATGAATGCTTTTTGTGGTAGGCATACTGTGTTAACTTACATTTGAAGAGGTGTGAATACCTCTGAATCATATACAATGTTGTCAACCAACATTGCAACAATAAAAAGATAAAACAATAAAAAAATAAGAATAAATCCAGGACTGTAAACCCATTACAAACTAGGAGTGTGTTTTTGGTTGCTAGGTGGAACAGTCTTCTACAAAAAATATTGCTATTGACAGGAAAAGATACTTATTCCTTGCAAGTAGCAGCAGTATAGGAGAATCAGTAGGTCATTGTAGTCTCCTTGGTAAATCTCACTCAGTGAAATCCCAGTACCTTTGATTTTAGAATGTGCTGCCATCATGCATATCTAGGATTCCCCTAATACTATGATAATGGCTTATGGGAATAATCAATAAGTTGTTACATTTGCATCATTGCCAGCCTTTCCCAAGTTCAAAATTCATGATTCTATCTATTGGGTCCAATTTCATCATAACTCTATCATTGAAGCACAGCTATAGAACCTTAAATGTACCTCTGCCCAATCCTTTCCCCTAAACTGGGATATCATATCATAATGGTAATAATTTACTTTGCTAGGCTATTGATTACTAAATATTTTGAATGATAATTTCTTAACATACAGTAGTGAATAGGATTTTTTTTTAAATTATGAGAATAACAAAACTTTTTAAGATAGGCTCTAGTTATACTGGTAATAAAATGACACTTTCAAAATGTTAGCTGATTTCATTTTTTGGTTCAGTTTTGTCCATAATTCACTTTGCTGAAAATTTTGAAATACTTGAATGAAGCTACAGCTTTTCTAAAAAGCACTTTGAAGTTGGGGAACTAAATAGTCCCTATTAACTTGTGCAGTAGAACATTTGACTGATGAATTGAACATTTTTATTTTCAATGAAAAGAGAAGAGAGAGTTAATCATAGTGGTAAAATACAGCTATAGCCCCTACTTTTTGCTTTCTGTCAGGAAGTAGAGGATCCCCTAGAGAAAATTCAGTATAAAAATTTTTCAAAAAAAACCCTCAGCTATGAGAGAAAATTATTGAATTATTTAAACTCCATAAGATTATGGATAATAATGGCTATAGTAGTCAACAAAAGTATTTGTCTAACGAGGAATTAGAGCATCAGAAAAACTTTCAAGTAAAGATAAACCTGAAGCTGGTATTTAAGAAATAGTTATGATTTGGCTTGTTTTGGTTTGGTTCAGTATACTTGGGCACAGATCTATTTACTGGTCATCCCTTTATTAACCAAGAACAAAGCACTGATTTTTATGTGAGTTTCTCCTTTCCTTAAGTTGAGGACTTCTTAGATACTTTCAGTTAAAAACAAATTAAACAACACTCATCTGAGCAATAAATGGTTCAGTATATTTTCTTCTGCAATCAAACATAGCTTTAAACATTTTGACCCAGAGCACATCCTAGGTTTTCAGAGTAAAACAGAAGATTAGCTTCTGGATCAGTTGTATTTAATGAACTACTCAGGTAAGTATCATTTTTTTTCTGGCTTTTACATTAAAATCAGAATGATTTTATGTCACTAAATTAGAAGATGATTTCAAGAGCCCATGAAATATGCCGAAGGACATCTACTATACCATCTACTTCTGTCCAGAAGGGAAATCCACCTAATTGACTCATACTGGAGCATATTTGAAAAAAAAGAAAACTGACTGGAATGACTAACCTGGCTGTTTGGCTTCTGTGAGAGAAGTCATTAAAGAAGGATTATATTTGCATAGAGGATTGAAGCCTTATTTACCTCTCATGACAACACTCAGCAAAGAATTATTCATTGATGCATCCTAGTTTCATTTTAGGACACACCAGAATTGCAACTGAGGTATTTGCTTCTCTGTGTGTCTAATAAATATGTGATACTCAAAAGCAACCAAGCTGAGCTGGCCACTGAAACTGTAAACAAAGCATTTGATTCCATCATTCTTTAAAGGTACAGGAAGTTTCTGGGAAACCCCAGATTCCTCAACATGGTTTCATTTCATTTATTTTCTATATGTGCTATCTCAGTGTGAAGGAGTTCTACTAGAACTGTGTGTTTCAGGAAAGCTTTGGATCAAATAATTGTCATCCCCTTCATTATATATAAATTCAGATGGTTTCCCTTCATACAGTGTTTTATTTATAGGTGTATCTATATATTTATTTTTCTGAAATAGTTGGGATGTGATTGGTGATCTACAGCTTCTTAGAAAACTAATTATTTTTTTTCCATGAGGAAATATTGAAGGTCATTATTTGGGAATAAAAACACAGATAGGAGCAGGTGATTTCCAAATATTTCTCTCATCAGGAATAATATATATTATTTCAATGTATTTCCAGAAAATATATATTGAGTATTCTATCTTTCATATATTTCTCATAAGGTCACAATAATGTAATAAAGCACAAGTGCATGCTCACATATGCACAGAACTCACAGTAATCACAATGACAATAGAAAAATACAAGACTGTGGGGATTATTTTATCATAATAACTTTTCACCAAAAATAAAACTGAGAATTTAAGATTGGGTCAGTCCACGTAGCATAACTGATCATGTCGTTGGGCCTATAACTTTATCACTGTGTGAGGTGATTGGGAAAGATATTAGGTTAAAAAGCTTCATCTTGCCGTTGAGTATAAGGCAATCCAGTGTGTGAGAGAGATAGGTAGACACAATCATAACCCAGTGGGGTGAATGCTATGGTGTAGGTATTCAGGAGAGGAATCTGACTAACCCTCCTCAGTCCATGTGATGGAATTTACCTTCACATGCTGGATTGTGGTTAAACTCAACCCAAGACAAGTAAGAATTCTTATATTTTGACACAAGGAGAAAAATGGGCATGTAGGAACAGAAGGACATTCCTTTACAATTACCAAAAAAGTAGATCTCAGAAAATGAAAAGTGGGGAAATTAAGCACTGGCTAAAGATAGGAAAGAAGATTGTGACTTCTTTTTAAAATAAATACCACAATTAGAATTTTAGTATAATGAAAGCAAGGTTTTTATCCAGACCACAGAGATAAGTATCAGAACATTCTAAAATGTAAGGAATTTTCTAAACTAGAACCGGAGTAAAAACTGTATTGTAGAAGTAGAATTAATAAGTTATTAAGGCATAAGATCTGGTGATTTTCATTTGGATGGGCCCTGGCTAGGAATTAATCAAGTAAAATGTTAGCAGTCTGAATAGCTATCCATTTGCATAGCTCATTTTGTACTTGTAACTTTGTATTTTTGTAAGAGAGTGTCTCCAAAATATATAAGCTATGAGACATATAGATAAATAAACATAATTTTATCATATAATTTAAACTCTCCCCTAATAGTGTGTGACTAATTGTTAACTCTTAAAAAAAAAGAGACTCTATGGATACAAACTTTTTATACCATGTATATTTCTGTGAGATCTACAGTCTTTTTATTTATTTGCCTTTCTATGTGGTATATCTATGCACATAAAGTATATTTGTTATTTATGAGCTATATTCAATTTAATTTTCTGTCAGTAGATAAAATGTCAAAACTAAGTGACTTTCCAATCATATTTACACTTGACTAAAAAAATTGAGTTGGTTCATCAGTGGCTACCTAAGGATTAATGTAGCAAGAATAGAATTTCAAGGGGGTCCCTAGTGGCCCAGCAGGTTGAGTTCTGCACTGTGAAGCATCTACAGCACAACAGCACAAGTTCCATTCCCGGCCAGGGAGGGGACCCACATGGCACATCAGACCTCTCCTGCCTCACCTGCTGCACCCCTCAGGAGTGTATTTCAGTCAGTCTACCTATTCTGCTTCCCACTCTGTCTTTGGTGGATCCTCTCACCTCCTGCAACTCTGGCCTGTACCCCAGCTCTTGTATGCATAAATAAATAAATTTTTAAAAAATAGAATTTCAAGAAGCATAAGATAATTTAATGGCATTTCCTCTTCTGTGTTTATATGATAAAGATACTAAAGAAGAAAGAGCAAGAAGAAGGAAAGGAAAAGAGGGGAAAAGAGGGAGAAACAAGGGGAAAGTATAGTTCTCTTGACAGAAATGAAAAATATTGTTTGGAGAATTATGATAATCCTCTTCCTATAGTGATGTAACTGTATTATCATAAAATACATACTGAGCCATCTGCTTGATGATTTGAAATGTGTGCTTGATCCACAGCTGCTGCGATAAATGCTATTAGTGAGTTAAATTGAACCAGTCACATTCTCCTCCAATTTAAATTTATACTTCCAGATGATACCCATCACTTTATGGACATCCTGCAAAAATATTAAGTAATTACATGGCAAAATGTCATCTTCACATTTTTCTTCTACCATTCCTACACATAATGCTTTCATGTTTATACCTTAAGTGACCAATGCAGTCCAGTCAGAAGAACTCTGGCTTCCTTGGAATGTGAGAGACACACTTAGAGTCTCTGTTCCATCTTTGCAATGATAGACACTGAGCTGCATTCATTATTTTGATTTTTGGTGATCATTGCACAGTGTGTACATATATCAAACATAAATCTGTACTCCTTAAATGTATACAATTTTACATATCAATATCTTAATAAATTGTATTTTTAAAAAGAAGATAAAAGAAATATCATGTTTCAACATTTTCCTTGAAGCATTCAGTGACTAAATTATCTAAGTGAGAAAGTTGTCCTTCTCTACTTAATGAAGTCCAGGAGTAGATCCCCTCGAGCTTTCTCAGTAGAACTTCCAGAGTTATATTTCTCATCATCTCAGTTGGATTTTCTTAATGTTTAACTGAAATGACTGGCTTGAATGTTAAATTTCATGGGTTTAGTTATATATTCATAAATTCTCTTACTTTACTTGTAGCCACCAATTAAGTCAGTCCATAGTCTTTTAAATTTGCACCTTCTGTTAAGTTGGATAGATCTAAATACTGTGACCTTTCTTCATAATACATGAATTCTATTCGTCGGGGTCCTTTCTTTAAATTTTTAGTTTGAATCATCATCACTCTTACCATTATCTTTTCTAGATTAGCTGGAATATTTCCATTCATTTTGAAATCCATTCCTCTAAAACTTTAGAAAATCTATTACATGAGAATAAAATCCTAATAAAAACAAGAATACTTATATTCAATATTCCTTCTATTACTTGCCATTCTGTGACGTGTTAAATAGCCATCAGTGCTCCCCTAGCCTCTTTTTTTTTTTTTTTGGATTTGTTCATTTTTTTTTTATTAAAATATTTTAAAATTTACATATACTTGCCATTAATTGTAATCCCCATGTATTCCCCATCACCATCTTATCTTTATATCCATTTTTCTCATTTTTATTAAGGGTCAACCTTCAAACACATATAAATCAAATTTAACTTTTCAAAATAATCAATGGAGTGAGTATATGTGAATATCAAATGTTTTATTTTCAAGTTTGATAAATTTGAAAAAGATACTAGCAGTAATTATGCAAGTGTCATGGGGTCAACATACCCTATTTGCACTAAAATGGTCCCCACTAAATCTTATACCTCCTCATAGCATGAGTTAGCTTCAACATTCGAAGTAGCTTCCATCCCTGGATGCAGGAAGGCACCCACAACTCAAGGAGCTGTTGATAAGACTCCACAGCGCTAGACAAGTCAGTACCTTCTCTCTCTGCAAGTTTCATATGCCCATGGTCCTTGTCCTTGGTGAAAACCCTAAAACTGCCCGATCCTTCTACAAAGCTCAACTTCACAACAACCAAAATGCCTTTCTTGCTAAAGGCTATTGTTCGAAAACCTTTATTTCTGTTTATCTCTGTACATATCCCAAGAAGGCAAGAATTCCCACCCATTCATATCTCATTCTCTGATTCTAGTATGACATTAATCTGAAATACATGCATAAAATATTTAAATATGTACATATAATATATGAAAAGTAAAATGTATAAATCAGTTAATATTGTTAGTATACTGTCGCTGTATTCCCCAGAGGCGACTGTGCTAATGTTGTGCTGTGTTTTCAGTGACGCAGAGATGAGTCCTGCAGACAAGATGTCAATATGGAGATGGAAGGCTACTGCTCTCCTAGGCAAATAGCAAACCTTCCAACTTCTCCATAACTTTTATTGAGCAGGAGGACAAATAACAAGCTTATGTCATTTGCTACAAAAAGCACAGACCAGAAGTACAAGGTCGCATAGTTGTGTGACAAGCCCGTGGCATGTAACTAGCCTCTACTAAGATCTAACAATCTCTTGTTTTATTTATTTGCTTCCAGACAAAAGGAATGCATGTTTCAATCCTAAGAGCCTGGGAAGCTCTTGTTAGAGTTGTTTGCAAGTCTGCAAGGATCTCAGTCATTGCACCCTTTGCTGTCCTTATCTCCTTTCTGTGTGAAAGAGTGTATGCCTCAATCCCAAGAGCCTGGGAAGCTCTTGTTAGCAGACTTGTTTGCAAGTCTGCAAGGATCTCAGTCATGGCACCTCTTTCACGCATTGACCATGGCTCACAGCTTTTGCAGCCTCTGATTTCCCCCAACAGTATACATTATATGTTCACAGATATTCAGGTCTAGACAATTTTGTATTAATTTGCCTACACTGTATTAATTTTTCTACAATAGAAGACCAATGCATTTCTAAAATCTTTAAAAGTTATGTTGTTTCATCTGGTAGCAAAAAAAAAAAAAGTGTGAATTTGTTTAAATGAATATATGTATTCTAAAATATGTAAATATCAGAATACGTTTTCACCCAAAGGAAAATATATCACAATATATTAATATTAGTTTTTCTTCCATGAAAAATTATCTAGTCTCATATTGGGAATACATAATCATCCTATTAAAGTTATTTTGGTATGAAAAGTCATGCTTTATGACAATCAAGAGTTTTTTCTAGAAGTGCTTTATTTAAACTATCTTGTACCTGAGGACTTTGTGCCTGAAGCATACCAGATAGTGACACTACCCGATAATACTTATGTCTGATACCTGTATTGAAAGAGAAGGGGAGGGTAGGTGAGAAAGAGAGAAGAAAATGAGGTGACAGAGAACAAAGGGGAACAGGAAGAGGAGGACAGGAGAGGAAAGAACTAAGTAGTATGTACTAAAACAGTTACATTGGCTGAGATGGAAAGAGGAATTATTTTTACATTGTATTTGTATTTATTTGATTGGTTTCTTCTATAATAATGTTTTTTTTTTTGTATGAAGAAAAAAATTCTAAAGGAAAAAAGTATAATAGCAAACCCAGTTAGAATCAGAGCTAAAGGGTAGCTATGCTGATACTTACAATACATACTGCCACTGTAACAAGTCAGATGTTTTGATTTTCAATGTTTAGGATTCTCTTACTTGAACAACCTCAGTTACAATGATGGTTTAATCTAAAGTACAATTGAAAGATGAAGAACTGCATTTTGGATGATGCAGGCAGAGTCCAGGAAAGGACAGAGGAGACGGAAAGTAAAGTGAATAAATATTAAGGAGTAAGTCACAATAGCAGAGATCCAGCAATGTTTACTGAAATGAATAGAATGTTTTACATGTGTCCCGGGGTCTATAAAGATGGTGAGGATGAAAGTGATATTACTCCTAAGTTTCTGGAGAATAAAAATAAAGGATAGAAAGGGAAAGAAATGCAGAAGGAAGGTGACTTGGTGAACTTTAAGTGGAGGATAACATTAAGGGTTTTTGAAACATTACTTAATGGTTTAATGAGAAATGTGAAACAATCTGATTTGTATTTTATGAAGAATCTTTGACAGCAAAGGGGTAAATGGATAGGAGAAAAATGAAAGGAGTACCAGGAGACCAGATTGAAATTTTCCAAGGTAAGAGAAGGCATGTATGACCATGGCTTAAACTTAGAGAAGATAGGGGAGAGGGATTAAAAATATAAAAATTGGGGCCTCTCTGGTGGTGCAGGGATTAAAGTCTCAGTACTATCAAGCTATTGCCAGTCACTATGGCCTGAGTTCAGTTTGATTCCTGGCTAGAGAGCTGACCCATTTGGCGCAGCAGACCTCTCCTGCCTCACCCACTGCTCCCCTCAGCAGTAGATTTCAGTTGATTTGCCTGGTCTGCTCCCCACTCTGTCTCTGGTGAATCCTCTCACCCCACCCCTGCACCTTTGGCCTACACCCCTGTTCCTGTATGCATAAATAAATGTATATGTATATATAGAGATATATGTGTATATATGTGTGTGTATATGTATATGTGTGTATATGTGCATACGTGTGTGTATAAATCTTATAAAATAAACTAATTTCTAAAATGCTGGTCTTATCCATTAGGAAATTAAGATTCAATCAGGTTGTCATGGTTTTATTGTATCTTTCTTATGTTAAAACTCAGAAATAAATTATTCTTAAATTTTGATATTATAAACTTCTGTTTTTTTAAGATTGATTTTTTTATGCATACAGGAGCTGGGATGCAGGCTAGTAGTGTGTGTGTGTGTGTGTGTGTGTAAGGATTCACCAGAGAAAGAATAGGGAACAGAACAGGAAGACTGACTAAAATACACTGCTGAGGGGAGCAGTGGGCAAAGCAGAAGAGGACAGGGATTGAACAGTGGCTGCAGATAGCTTCATAGTGCTGTGTCTTAACCCTTTCTGCCACCAAGGAGTACCCTAAACTTTTATTTTAAATTTAACTTTGTTGTCAGCTTTTAAATGTCTAAAAATGCTAATTCCTAATTTCTGAACAGAGCTCTGTGACAGACTGAAGGCATTTTCCCTATGCCGGCAACTCAAATGCCTGCCTTTATTTTGCAAGAGGACAGTTAAAAAACAAAAAACAAAAAACTATCAATTTGAACGTCCTCGAAATTATTATTCATTGTCTTCAGTCAAGTGAATAATACATTTTTAATAGTGCATGGAACATATTTCATGAGCGAATTTTACAAGCTTCCACAGGGCAAGAATATGTTATTATTTATTCGCTTTATACACCCATTCAAAATTGTGTCTAACATTGTTTGATGCCCCTTTTTTGTGGTTATTTTTCTGTCCTTCCTCATATCTCAAGAAAACAATATAAAAAACATATTTTTGCATTCAACTATTTTGCCATTTATATAACTGATCTCACATGCCTTAGGATATGATAAATTAAATATGGTGATTACCAGAGGGGGAAGGTGGGGAGAGGGGAGAAGAGTATTTATTTCTTAAAACGGATGGATTTTATTGAGTATATTGATTCTGATACTACAATTAGAATTTTGTTTCATAAGCCACAGACTATATACATATTTAAGAAGGGGTGGAGGAGACCAGACAAAAGGAGTCAGTTGGTTAGTGGCAAGTGGTAGCTAGAAATTTGATGGTGAATATGGTGCCATATATGCATACATTGAAGTACAAAACTTTACACCTGAAACTTAGAGAGTATAACTCAATGATGATGCAATAAAAAATTAGAAATATATACACATTTTCCTTTTTCTAGGGAAAATACCTGAGTATATTTGCTCAGTACTGTGTTAAGTTTAGCCTGCCAAAAAATCATCAGTTTTCCCAAAAGGCTGTATCATTTCTACATTCCCACAAGCAGACTATGGGAGTTCCAATTAACTGACTCTGCTGCCAGCTCTTGGTATATCACTTTTACCCATTGTAACCATTCTAATAAGTATGTGTAATGGAGCTATTATCCTCTTTTTTACTTTTGTTTAAATTTTTGTGCCTTAGTATAATCCTGATTCTTGTCATCATCTGTAAATCCTCATTTTTCATCAATATTTTATTAATGGTACTTTAATGTTTGAGATCATAACCTAAGCTATGCATGGTTCTGACTTCAACTTGTTTTTCTTTATATTAATACTCATATTATCTATGGCGTTAGAAAGGCATGATTAGAAGACAAATGATTTAACTTATGGTTACAAACAACATGTGATCCTAAAAAAATTATACTTCTCTATTTAGATAAATATTTAACAAGAACAAGAATAAAATTAACAATGCATACCTTCATTACAGAATTCTTAACTAGTAGATCCAAGTTTTTAGTTTTCATGTACTTTCAAAACCAAATATATTTTCCTAAATGAAAAATCTCTGTCACTACTATAAAACTATATAGAAACAGAAAACCTGCTGCCCACTATTAAAAAAAGACTCCTTAACTAAAATCATATAAACAGTAATGAAATTTAATTAAATGGCTTTTTAATTTGCTAGAAGATTTAATTAACCTAAGGGATTTTTGTTGTTGCTGTTTTTAACTGAAGTGCCAGTGTTTTAGATTAGTGTTTTGGTAGTATAGGATTTCCCCTCTTGGGTATAGAAAATACCATAGTATTTGCACCACCAACGTACCCATAGTCCTCTACCACAGTCTTCTACCACAATCCATTGTGCTCCCCATCACCACCCATGTCTAACACCTTCACCTCCCTATGTAAGGAATTTTGTGTTTGGGGAAGGTCAACCCAATGAAAATATCCTATGTATCTATAATGTCACTCTTGATCTAATTTGCTGAGGACTATTTACTTCTTAAAACAATGGATTTTATTGAGTATGTTTATTCTAATATTACAATTAGAATTTTGTTTCATAAGCTACAGACTTTATACATATATATGTGTGTGTGTGTGTTTAAATGAAAATACTTAGTAAAAGAACATATTAAATGTTTTCTATTATTTATACAACAGACTAGCTCCAGAAAGAAAAATTATCAAAAAGGGAGTAGAGGAGTCACTGAAACTTGAGCTAAGTGTCACCATCACAAAATGATTCAAGAATATTCTAAGTGTAACTTTTCTGTCAAAGTTTCATATTTTTCAGGCTGGTGAATGGCAAAAATGTTCATAATGGGGTATAACTGGAATTCAGCATCAGTAGATTCTTAAGGAATTCCTTTGTGAATGTTGAAACTCCCTTTTGAGAATCCTTTTATTGCAATTTTTAGATGAAAAGTTATCAGGGACTTTCACTTTTTCACTTGGGACCATATGGAATAGTATGCACTTTTTAAAGCCATCTGTCATACCACACCTTAAACTTCTTACATCAAATAAGGAGAATAAGAACATCTGACTTAGCAGAGTAAAGCTAACATGACAAGATGTCAACCAGACTTTTCATATGGTGCTTCCAAAATTTTGTCAAGTTACTAGGAAATCTTTTCAGTTAGCTGTCTTAAGAGCTTAAGCAAGAAGAGAACACAATGCCTATTTTAGACATGGGTAAATGTCATTGCTTCCTTTCCAGTAGTTTTTTCACATTCATTTCATTCTTTTGAAGGTTGATCTGAGCTGAATTTTCCCCATTTGGAGGTGACATCACCTAGGTTTCATTTTATTTGAACATGTACTTTGTTTGAACAACTATAATGCTCACTATAAATAGCACTTTAGTGATATAAAATACAAATATTTCCTATGAAAGGAAACCTAGGCAAGACTAAGTATAAAAGAGGTAGATCATATTGTATTTTCATTGTTTACTTAAAATATCGAATGAGTTAGGAAAAATAAAGCACAGCTAGAGTAATTGATAGGATTTTAATGCAGGGACAACTTTATTTTTAAAGGTGAGAGCATGATTATTAGAAAATAGCCCAGAGGTAGCAAGAGCTCAAAGGGTTTACCACTTGTAGTTCTGAAAACCGTAAGGGAAGGATAGCTTTCCAGAATCCTCTGAGAGCTAGAACTGAACTTAACTGGACACTTGAGCCAAAGTGTTCCTAAGTGTGGTCTTAGGGAGAGGAAAGCAGTCAGTTACAGTTTAAGCCTCTCAGGAAAGGAACTACAGGAAAATATACTATGACCGTTCACTTCCACTCTCTTATTCTTACTGAAACCTCTAATTAGCTAAAACCACATTAATGCTAGAGGACAAGAAACCTAATTGAGTCAGGTCAAATAAGTCAGCTTATTGAAGCAAATTATAAGGAAAGGTAGAGACTGGCTAGGTAATGAGAATTAGAAAATATCTAACAATAATTTCTTTTTTAAGTTTATTTAATTATGCATACAAGAACTGGAGTATAGGCTAGAGTTGGAGGTGAGAGGATTCCCCAGAGACAGAGTGGGGAGCAGAACAGGCAGATGGACTGATAAACACTGCTGAGGGGAACAGCGGGCAAGGCAAGAGAGGTCTGCTGCATCATTTGGGTTCCCTCCCTGGCCAGGATGAACTGGCCCTGCTGTGCTGCGGATGCTTCACAGTGCGGCGCTCAACTGGCTGTGCCTCCAGAGAGACCTCCTAACAGTAATTTCTTATCACATTTACATTCACCAAAATCTTGAGGATGGAGTGTGAATATATCATGCTATCAACCTATAATACAACTTAGCATCAGACTGTGGTATGAGGAATTATCACTCATCAATTAACAATTAAAATACAAAAAATTTAATCAGTTGGAAATCTAAAAAGAGCCATTAATAGCTCAGTTTTGAGGTTATTGCCATTCAAATTTTCAAATTTGAAATTGAACAACATATACTCTTTTTTTAAAGATTTTTAAAAAAGATTTATTTATGCATACAAGAGCTGGGGTACAGGCCAGAGGCACAGGGGTGAGAGAATTCACCAGAGACAGAGTGGTGAGCAGTACAGGCAGATTGAAACACACTGCTGAGGGGAGCAGCAGGTGAGGCAGGAGAGGTCTGCTGCGCCATGTGGGTCACCTCCCTGGCCAGGCATCAGACTCATGCTGCAAGGACTATGGGTAGCTTCATAGTGCAGCAACTTCATTTTTGTATATAAAAGTCTTTCTCCTCTCAGGTGTAGCCCCCATGAAATTCCCACCACCAATTCACCAATGTCCCATCACCATAGTCCTTGTGCTCTTCCCACCCCTGTTTTGATTCTTCTTCCTCCTCCTCCCCTGCAGAATAATTCTGATTTATAGTTGCCTATTGATTTTACTTTTTAATTTATTATAATTACTTTTTTTACACCTGACCTCTTATTTGTTTCCTCTATATTCCTCCTATATGTGGAGGTATATTTTTTTATCTTTTTCTTTCTGGTTTATTTCACTGAGCATAATCTCTTCCAGTTCCATTCACGTTGCTGTGAAAGGCACAAGTTTATCTTTTTTGGTTGATGCAATATTCCATTGTGTATGTGTATGACATCTTCTTAATTCCAGTCATCTGATTTTGAGCATTTGGGTTGTTACCATAACTTACCTATTGTAAAAAATGCTGCAATAAATGTAAGGGTGCATCTATCCTTTTGAATTAATGTTTTTGTGTCCTTTAGGTAGATTTCTAAGAGTGGAATTGTTGTATGGGAGCTCTATTTTTAGTAGTTTGAGGAAGTTCCACAGAGCTTTCCATGGTGGGTGGACCAGTTTACATTCCTACTAGAGGTGGGAATCCTCACCAACATTTACAGTTGCTAGTTTTTGGGTTTTTTTAGTATGTGCCATTCTCATTGATGTAAGGTGGTATTCATTGTGGTTTTGATATGCATTTCTCTTTTACAAGCAATGTTGGACATTTTCATTGCCTGTTGGCCATTTTCATTTCCTCATTGGAGAAATGATTTTTTAGCTCTTCTGCACGTTTTTGACTGGATTTCTTACTTTGTTTTTGTTGTGTCTGGTTGGCTCTTTGTGATCAGCCCCTTATCAGTAGTGTTGTGTGCAAAAATTTTCTCCAAACAGTCTTATGCTAGATCACAGACATTATGCTCTACATTTTGGTGTGGGAAATACAAAATGTAACACTGTCCTGAAGAAGCATATTATCTGATAGAAGAAAAATAACATATATTAAAAATAACTAAGGATATAAGAACAGATACAGATTTAACTTTTTTAATGATCTAGACTTTAAGTATAATAAAAATTTAAAAATTTAAGTATAATAAAAATTCAAAAGGAGAAAAAGAAGAATACAGCAGAAAAAACTTAGAGAGGCACTGATGTCTTTAAATGAACATAGATTATATAGAGGAAATAAGATATCCCAGTTACTGCTGATCCCAAACAACTTACCCAGAAAATATCTTTCCAAAATTTCAGCATGTTTGATTCAATTTATGCCAATATCTAATTACATATAATACATTTAATGTTTGCTTCTTAAAATTTATAATCTACAACATAGAGAAATCTATTTTAATACACAAAAATACAGAACAGTGCCTGAACTCTAATAGAAAACATAAATTTGAAAATCCTAAGTATTTAAAAAGTAGACCCCATTTATTTAATGTTCACAACTCTACATTATAAATGTTATTGTTAACAAATTCTATAAAAGATGTTTAGTCAGATGAAAAAAAAAAAATAAAACTTGCCCAAAGTCAGCATGTAGAAGCTGAGTACACTAAAAATGATAGTAAACTTACCAACTCAAAAGGGTAAAGAGAGCACTGGATGACAAGAGAATAGCACACTAGGCTTTCTATTGTTAGTCATAAAGTACCCAGCTGACATGACTGATTCTAAAACCATTGATGTGGGGAATGCTATTTGAGTCTCTCTTAAGAATTCAAAACAAAATAATCAAGGAACAAATTAGGAAAAAGAAGCCAAACCTGGAGAATGAATTTGATACTTATATATTTATTTACCACAAAATAATTAATTTATTGAAAGTTAATAAAATAGATAAAGGGCCTCCCTGATGGCGCAGCAGGTTGAACGCTGCACTGTGAAGCATCTGCTGCACAGCAGTGCAAATTTGATCCCCGGCCAAGGAGGGGACCCACATGGTGCGGCAGACCTCTCCTGCCTGGTCTGCTGCTCCCCTCAGCAGTGTATTTCAGTCCATCTACCTGATCTGCTCCCTGCTCTGTCTCTGGTGAATCCTCTCACCTCCCATACCTCTGGCCTATACACCAGCTCTAAACGCATAAATAAATTAAATAAACAAACAAATAAATTTTAAAAATGGATAAAAAAGGTTTGTTGTGGTTTTTTTAAAGATTTGTTTATTTATGCATACAAGCATTGGGGTACAGGCCAGAGGTGTGTGGAGGGGATTCACCAGAGACAGAGCGGGGAGCAGAACAGGCAGATCAACTGAAGTACACTGCTGAGGGGAGCAGCGGGCACAGCAGGAGAGGTCTGCCACGCCATGTGGATCCCCTTCCTGGCTGGCAGCAGGGATTGCACTTGTGCTACAGTGGCTGCGGTTTGCTTCATAGTGCGTTGCTTAACCCCCTGCGCCACCAGGGAGGCCCGGTTTGTTGTGTTCTAAAAGGAAAGAACTAATGTAGAAATAATATAGCAAGTTTATGTGTATGTATGAGTTATTATATTTTATAAGCTATATTAAAATATAATTTGCAAGCTATGAAATATGAACATCTAGAGGATACTTTTCCATGAGGTACAACAGAATATATATAGAGAGAACATATATTGAAAATACACATTTGGGACCTCCCTGGTGGCGCAGTGGGCCTCACTCTGTGAAGCATCCATGGCACAGCAGATCAAGCTCGATCCCATGTCAGGGAGGGGATCCACAAGGCACAGAACTCTCCTGCCTCCCCCACTGCTCCCCTCAGCAGTGTATCACAGTCGATCTGCCTGTTCTCCTCCCCACTCTGTCTCTGGTGAATCCTCTCACCTCCATTGACTCTGACCTGTACCCCCCAGCTCTTATATGCACAAATACATCTTTAAAAAAAGAAAATATACATTTTCAAAATTTCAATGACAAGTCAAAAGTTTTTGCTTCATTCTATCACAATCATAATTAAAGGCAACTATATGCTTTCATTTTCTGTCACTATAAATTAGGTTTATCTTTGCTAGAGATTTGTATAAATGGAATAACATAAAATGTGCCCTTTTTCATCAACTTCTATTTAGCATAGCTACTTTTGGGCTTCCCCACTGTTCTATGTCTCTGAAATATATCTTCTTTTATAGCTCAATATTCCATCCTAGGATATCCCATTCTAGGAATGAATATTCCATTCTAGGAGTAGAGTATATAAGAATTTGTTTATCCATTCACTTACATTAGGTTCCAACTGATAAAGCTGGTATGGCATTTCATACACAGTCTGAGAACACATCTTTTCATTCCTCCAGATAAATAGCCAGATCATTTGTCAGCAAATTACCAAATTAGTTTCCCAAAGTGACTCTATCATTTCGTATGACACCAAGAAATATATGAGCATTTCAATTGCTCCACCACTGGCCAAAGCATAGTATTATCAGTCTTAACTATTAGAGGTGAAAGAGTCTAAGAATTGTAAAGTACTACATCATTATGGGTTTATTATGCTTTCTCTCAGAAAGCTAATGCCATTAAGCATCTTATTGGTAAAGATCCTGTGAGCACTGATATTATGACGACAATGGATTTGAGCTATTACATAAACTTACTTGATAAAAGAACAGTGGGGTTTGAGAGGATTGATTTGAAAAGAATTTCTACTGTGGGTTAAATGCTTTCAAACAGCATCACATGCTACCAAGAAATCTTTCATGAAAAAGAAGAGTCAGTCAACAAAGCAAAATTAATTGATATTTCATTTTAAGATATTACCACAAGGTCCCTGACCTTCAGCCACCACCACCTTGATGGGTGCCCTCAACACAAGGCAAGACCCTTTACCAGCAAGAAGATGACAACTCTGAAGACTCAGATGATAGCATTTTTTAGCAAGAAAATAGTTTTAAATAATTTGTGTACACTATTTTTTACCCATGATACAACACCCAGTTAACAGGCTACAGTACTCTATAGACACAACATTTTAAGCACTGGGAGAATAAAAATATCTTGTGCCTTGTCTTATTGCAATTTTTGCTTTAGTACAGCGGTCTGAAACTGAGCGTGCAATATATCTGAGGTGTTGCTGTAGATATTGACAACATTCACATACCCTTAACATGAAGTACCAGAATCAATCCCTGCCACAGGATCTTTGTTTTTCTTTCATTTTAGTGAGATTTAGTATTGATATAAGCCTGACTGAGGACCCCTAGGAAAAGAACCACTACTTTAGAGTGTGACCGCACAAGTTGATATTTTATAATTTAATCAATAACTATTCATATTAATCTTTATTATTTTCTACTGCTTTAACTGAGCATTTCTGATGAACATTTTTATGCTTGTGTATTTGTCCTGATTATGTGATCTATGCACTGAGCTTAAAGGAGAGATTTTCCAGCAGATTCTCAGGTGTAAAATAATATGACTTCAAAATATACAGAAGCAACAAGCAGAATGATTTCCTTCTGTGAATATGTAAAGGTCATAGAAAATCCAGAGCTGTAGGCAAATCAAATGTCTAATTTTGTTAGGTGTACTCATTTTATAATATCAACAACAGTCATGCTTTTTCTTCTGGAAAAGTAACATTCAAAATCAAAATCAAGGATTCAGTTCTCAAATGCTAATTAAAAGTCACAAGTTTCAGACAAGTTCATGGAACAAATAAAAAAAATGAAGACCTATGTCAGTCCTAATCAGGTAGAGGGTATTGATTAATGCTGATGGCTACAATACAGAGGCTACCAATTACTGTGCATTCCAGTTCCTCTGTGAAATGTATGCAGCCTGGGTGAATTTATAAGAAGGTTTGTTTTTCTATTATAATTTTTGTCCCACATCCTCAGAGAAACCTATATGAAAGAGAAATCATGAATGAAAATTAATGCACAAATGTGAAAATAAGTCATGGAAAAAAATCTTACAGGATATATCCAAATATAATTAGACTTCTATATCTATGATATTAATGAAAACATACATGGGCATTTCCATTCTCTCAAATTCTATTCCTCAGTAAATTGATAAGGTCTTTGGTGGAATAAGTTGGTGAAGTCTATGGAAGTGATAATTTCATTCCATTTGCTTCTCTGACCTTTCCCATATCATGATAATGATACATTTTTCCCTCATTATAGGTATTTTTACAAGATATAGATTTAAGTTTGAAAAAACCATTTCCAAATGTGGGAAGAGTTTACTAGTGAGATGTTTCATTGAGGAGAAGGAAAATTTAATTATGTAAATATTTGTTATATTTTAGCTTTTAGTAGCTCATGTTTTGCAAGGAAGTTTGTTTTAATACATGCTGAAATGCTTAAAGAAACAAACAAAAACATCCCAACAACAATAAAACAATGTTTGTTACTCTTGACTTCTGGGGGAAAAAATAAAGAAAATTCAATCAGTTTTACTCTCTAGTAAAGGGAACTTCTACAATATTTGATTTCTCCATTCAGGTGTAATCCCCATAAGTCTCCCACCACCACCTCACCCCTCAATCATCACCATAGTTCCTATGCTCATACTTCCCCTTTTTTCACTCATTTCCTCTCTTCTTCCCTGCTGTTTGTCTCAGATGTAGAGTTTGCCTACATGTTTTACATGTAGCCATGTTTTATCTTTTTCTCATTTTTGACCCACAATGGGGACTTTGAATAGTTTTCATCTCTCATAAGAGACACACTATGACGTTGTGAACAGTATATAAGAAGAGCCAACCACTCTTCTCACATAGCAATTGCCCCTTGGTTTTAGACTTATGCCTAGTTTGGTTTCACTGCATAATTAATTAGCAACATCAGAATTTCCATAAGGAACTGAGCTCCATTGCTCTCTGGTCTGCACACATTTTCTGTGCACTCAACCCTGCAACTTGTTACTCTGTTGTGCACATTGGAAAATCATATCTGTTTAGAAATCCTAGGATAATATACCAAACTTCAAAAACACCTACATGAAACATTTTATTGTGAATCATTGTGTGACAAAAGAGTGAAATAACATGTAATTCATTCCACTGCTAAACATTCAAGATGAAAGAACATAATATCTGGACTAACGAAATCAGAGGGTTGCCATGAGGGAATTAGGCAATTGAAATAAAATCTTCAGAAAACTAAGACTTCCCAAAAAGGAAAAATGTGATAAAGATTAATAGAGCTTAAGTTCATCTAAAATCACATGTAGCCACTGTTTTCTTTTATAGATACAATTAAAACTATGAATAACATCAAAAGGCATATAACACATGTAATCTAGAGTTGGATCATTTTGATTCTTCTTTTGACATTCAATATTAATGATAAAATGCTAAACTGTAAACTCCATGAGATTTTCAACCTTGCAACCCTAGTTCCCAGCAGAGCATTTTGCATAAAATTGCTTTATTAGCATAAAGTGGACTTTCAATAAATATTTAATGAATGTCAAAATGAATGAATGATGATACTATCTATATTTAACAACTTTTGAGGGTATATACTACTCACAAAATTATTGAGTTGCTATGACAAAAGAAGAAAACTATTAAATCTTCCATTTGGGGGGTTTATGTAGAAAATCTTGCTCACTTCATATTTTAGTTGATGCTTTATTCAAATCTCAGAATAGTTAATCTTCTTTTCAGAATCTATAGATGATCACAAAATTTTGTTGTCATCTTTCAAGTTGGTCACAGAATTTACTCCCTGGGTTTCCCATCTATTTTAGTTTGCAAAAATAAAATATAACACCTGCATTACTATCAGTGAAATATTGCTCATTGTAGAGCTAGAAGTAGTTGCATGACACATATTGCTAGACTATAACAAATGAATGTGTTGGCATTAAGAATATCTCTCTCTCTCTCTCTCTCTCTCTCTCTCTCTCTCTCTCTCTCTCTCTCTCTCTCTCTCTCTCTCTCTTTCTCCCTCCCTCCCCCCTCTCTCTTTCTCTCTTCCTGCCTATCTGTAATGAAGTATTATCTATCTCAGCATGATTAGAAAATATAGCCAACCTCACATACTACAGGAGTTGAGAATAACCTACAATTGACAAGTGAACAAACTCGAAGAAGAAGGAAGCTATCAACACTACTGCTGCAGGAGCTGGATGTTGCCGGTTACCACACAAATGGAGAAATCACTCCTTAATCTGAGACTCCAGATGAAAAACTAACCCTGAGGGACACCTTGACTGCAACTCAACAGAGGACCCCATGAAGCCAAGTCTGGACTCCTCACCCACAAAACATTGAGAAAATAAATGTGTTCATTAAAACCATGAAGTTACTTATATACTTGTTCCACAGTATATAAGTAACACCGATTTTGGAGTTGGAGGACAAAGAAAGGCAGAAACCACATGTGGCATTCGTGGCCTGCTGACTCGCTCTGCTGATGTAACACAGCCACTGGATCTTCAAGTGCATTCCCTTCCTCTAGATGTTCCTTCAGGCTCTGATTCATAGCCAGGCATGTATAAATGACTCTGACTTCTGCAAGATACCCTTGTCCTTGTCACCAAGGTCAGATGTAACAGGAACAGGCACAAATATCATTCCAGTTTCATGGGATTCTAGCATGTGCTCCTGAGATTCCTAATTGTTTATAAGCTACCCTTTAAGTTCCTGGATTTGGGCTTCAGCACCCGAACCCCTATCTGTATCTAGAGACAGATATAAAGACTGCTAAACCCGATCCTCTAATTGTATAATCCCCTTTAAAAGTATATATATATATTATATATATATTTATTACATAAATACATATATAAATATTCAATGTGTAATTTTAAAGATATGTAGAAACATTTGCAAAAACATCAGTGATATATATTGCTATATATGTACATAGTATATATATATATACATATATATATATATCACTATCCATACATACTGATTGGTTTTCTACTATAGTGGAAACTACTGACTAATGTACCTGGTAAATGGTGATTGAGTGCTGAACATTGTGAATCTTACATTTGGCTGATGGACTTTGTTGTATTCTTTAACTAGTGTTGAATTTTGTCTGGAATGCAATTAAGTTATTTGGCTCAGTCGCATCCTTTCAAGCCTTGCTTTAAGATTTGTTAGAGTGAGTACAGAGAACTGTTACTGTGGACATAATTAAGCCCCATTATTAATTCAATAACCTTCTCAGGCCTTACATGTTCAGTGGGTTAGGAGGTCTTTCTGTTCTGGCTGATGAGAAGATAAATTCTTCTTAACCCTGTGTGAGCTCCGGGAATTGATAAGTCTATTATATCAAGTAATTCACTTGCTGCTGGGTAATTTCCTTTTATGCTGTATCAGTATTCAGCTAAAACTTGAGGAGGCCCCTTCGAATATCCATGTAGCTTAACTTTTTCTACTAGTCTGCACTCTACCCCCTCCTCCCAACCTCCCCTACCCCACACTGCAATTCTAGCTGCATCAGCCTGCCTAGTTCTGTGATGTATACCTTCAATAGAACGAGATTTCTGGTTTCATGCTCCCTGAGCAGGGCTCACCTTCTTTGTTTCCCTTTAGTCAGAGATCACCATCCTGCTGTCTAATGTGAAAACCATTATTTCATATATTCAGTTCAGTTTTCTAGTGTTTTAGGACAATTTAGACAATCAGTTTGCTGTTACACCATCATGGTTGGAAGCAAAAGTATTACCGCTGAAAGTGATTATGTTGTATCTTTTTTCTTATGTACCATCGTTTCTGACTAAGTAATTAGCTCTTTGTGATGATAACTATGCTACTTAGTTTATTTATATTTATACTAGATAGATGTAAGTAGATATAATCTATAAAATAATCTTTGTCTATGGTGAAATCCTGAAGGAGAAAGCAGAGGTATTTGCTGTCAAGTAGAACACTTCTATGACTGTCTACATATTTGTCATTGGCTGTCACAAACTGACTTGAGGCAGTTTTTCATTAGGTAAATGACAGGTCCTTTTGGTAAATATTAGGAGCCTCTGATGATTGGATGCAGGTGGGGTCTGAATGTAGCTTGCCGTAGCTAAGTTGTGCATCTCAATGAAAGTAAATGTCTATCTTGCAATTCTGTCAACAGAGTCTGGAAACACAATTTTTCATGTTGTCTATAGCTCGATGTTTCTCCCCCTTTCTTTGACCTCAATGACATACCTAACAACAGACTAATACCTTGAACCATAGGACAGTATTTTTACATTAGGGACAATGCTAGATGTCCTATTCTGTGACATGCAGGATATAGAAACCAGTGTGATTTAGACCTCAAGTACTAGAGTACTATACATAAATCCTGTCTTCTGTTATCTTCTGACTAATTGATATGACACTAATTTCACTAATCAGATGATACTTTTATCATTTCTAATTATAAATTTATTTTTTTAAGATTTATTTATTTATGCATATAAGCACTGGGGTACAGGCCAGAGGTGTGGGGGGTGAGAGGATTCACCAGAGACAGAGCGGGGAGCAGAACAGGCAGATCAACTGAAGTACACTGCTGAGGGGAGCAGTGGGCACAGCAGGAGAGGTCTGCTATGCCATGTGGGTCTCCTCCCTGGCTGGCAGCAGGGATCAACTCGCACTGCAGTGGCTGCGATTCGCTTCATAGTGCATTGCTTAACCCACTGCGCCACCAGGGAGGCCCTAATTATAAATTTATTTAAGTCAACACTGTTAATAGAAATTTGGGTCAAAGTGTTTATTCTAACACAAAGATTATTATACTCACATTGAATAATTTGCAAATAAATAACCATCATTCAAGTACAGCATTGCCCTATCTTCAAGTAGAAAAATTCTAGTGATCTTTTAACATGATCACTCTCTCTCAAACCCTTTTATTCAATTAATTTCTTTACTGAAATTAATGTATGGACTTGGGGAATGGGAATTATTTTATCTCTTTAATTGTGACTTTTCAAAAATAAAAACAATTATCTATACATTTTTTCCTGAAATGATTTGTGTAGGTATATTTTTGCTAACAATAAATTATAATTGTTAACTATTTGTTTTAGTTATTTCTCTACTGATATATGAACTAAGCTTTGGAATTTTTAGTGCATTTTAGAATAGCTAGTTGTATGTATAATATATAGCACATTATTAGATATGCATCATATATAATATTAATATAAATACATTTATATAATATATACAAAACACTAATTATAATTAAACAAAATCTTTGCAAGGTGCATAGTTGACAATTTTTAACATATATGTAACCATCAAACCATCAGCTCAATATATATTATATTCATCACCCCTAAATATTTCATATCACCTTGTAGTACCTCTGTTTTATTCCTCACATCCTCCCTACCCAGCAAACTGCCTGAAAGTGTTCTTTTACAATAGACTTGTTTGCATTTTCTTGAGTTTTATGTACATAGGCTCATACAGTATGTCCTTTTTTTTTCCTATCTTTCACACAGATATTTTAGAAGTCACCATATTGTTGTTTGTATTAACAATTCATTCCTTTCTATTGCTGAGTAGTAATATAAGGATATTATAATATGGATAAAACACAATTTGTTAATCTATTTACCTATTAATTGGTAGTTGAGCTATTTTAATTTCTGGTTAATATAAAGAAAAGTGACATGAAGATTTATGTATAAATGTTATAATGATACATGTTTTTTCCATGTCCTGATTAATTCCATCTTAGAAGTGGAATTTTTGCATCCTTTGGCATCTGCAAGTACAGTTTTTAAGAAACTGCTAAATTACTTTCCAAATAGGTTATACCTGTTTACCTTGCCACAAATGGTCTGTGAGGGCTCCAATTGCTCTAAATCCTCTTAACACTTGATACAGTCTTCAATTTTAGCTATTCAGTATTCGTAGTGTGTAGCCATTCTGTATTTCAATTATTTGTAATAAGGTATCTCATTGTGATCTCATTTATAGTAAGGTATTTCATTGTGGTTTAATATTCCTTTCATTTCTAACTCATCATGCAGCATATCTTTTCATGTCCTTATTTACCATCAATATATCTTCTTTGATAAAGTGTGCAATCAAATATTTTGCTCACTTTGAAAACTTTCCCTCACCTTTACATACTCTTCACAGTCCTTTGTTACTGTAGTTTTTAACTTTGATGCCGTATTCATTTACTGTATTTCCTCTATTTTTATTTGTTCTTGATTTAGTTTTCTTACTCTATGTTGAATGAGAAGCAGAAGTCCTTCAGTATGTACCTTAAAGTAGCTCAACTGTGTGACTACTGTGCAAAGGAAATGGGCTTCTGCGAAGAATTTGTCTTGGCTATTGAGGCTGACAGTGCTGCAACACCAAAGGTCATGTGATGCCTCATAATTCATAAGACCAAAGCTTTGCAGGGAGAATAGTCTAGGCTTCCAAGAAATTGTTTCAGGAAGTGAGCTAGGGCAAATGGAAAGATCACTTTTTTTGATCTCTTTGTCTTCAGAATCACTACCTGTTACACAATGATATAAAATATTCTTAACTTCACATATATATTGTCTTATTTTCTATATGTGAATAGTAATAGGATAATTCTCTATGTTTATATCACTGGTTCTCCATTCTGAAATGAGATAGATACATTAGCTAACTACAAATAAAAAATACACATTAAGTTCCAGCTGACTCTAAAACAAGAAAAAACCTTTAGCTTTCAAAACATTTGCAGAAATAAGAATTTCATGTGTAATTTAAGTGAACTTTTAGCTTTCTTGTGGAAAATTAAGGGTATAAATATTATTATAGACAGGCAAAATTGGCACTTATGAAATAGGCAGATTCAAATTTCATTTTAGTCTTTTAAGACGACATAAAGAATTAGCTTCCACAAATGATATGTTTTTTTTTCCTAATGATTTGTGATCCTATGGTTTTATTGAATTTCCTACTATCTGATGTTACCATTCTCCAACATAATCCACCTACCATAATAATGATGGTAATTATTATATCCCACTAGTTTCTTTTACAATACTTTCAGGTTGTTAGTCTTTCATTGTTATTTCTTGCTGAGCTTTTTTCCCCAGCATTTTAAATTCCCCACTGCCTTTATGTAAAATTACTGACGCATGTAAGAAAAAACATCACTCTCTTTGAAAATATCTTTTTAAAGCTAGTAAAAATTGTAAATTTTCAATCATTTTAGAAGAAAACTGAAACTAATTTGATATATTAACAAATTTAATAACAGACTATTTCAAAGAATATAGAACAGTTTGAAGTACTACCCAAAGCTTTGCAAAAACTAATCTCTGTATCAGTATTATCTGAGATTGAAGACAAAATATTACTGCACAGAGCACAATGGAATAGCCAAAGATATTTGCATAGGCATGAAAAAAAATTCAGTGTTAGTTTTTTCATGATCCAATTTCACAACCAGCTTTAGGAATTTTTATACTTTTATTCTGTTAAAAACAAAATACTCTCTATAAAGACAAATCACAAAAGACCATCAAGTCTTCTTCAAGTCCTGTAGAAATGTCTTTCTCTGCTAATCTTTTAAGACTTTTGGTAAGACTATTTTTAGCTCCAAATTGCTATCACTATGTGAATCAGCAATGATGTGAAACCACTAGTGATGATTGTTTCCAGCAAGTGTCCCAGAGATCAGACTATTCAAACATAGTAGTTTTTGAGTCAAATCAAGTAAATACAAAATCTAATCATGGAATTTCTCAAGGAACTGTCAGACATGCTAAACAGTGACAATGTTCTCCAAACCAGTCTTGCTGTTTCTGGACATTTGTCAGTTTCAGGCTTTCGTAGTTATCTTACTTTCCCATTGCTTTTCAAAGCAACCACAGAGTGGAGAAGAGAAATATGGCAATTGCATAAGTTAAAATGCCACAAATCTCACTTGAATAAACTCTACTTAGAATGTTACAAGCTTTTGGTTAATTTTTGTAGTTCTGAACAAAGTTGTTTTTATGTATTAGATGCTTAGAAGTCCTATCCCCACCATTCTATATGTGCTATCTCTCAGAAAAACTTTTTTTAATAGGCTAATTTTGTATATGAAATAGTGTTACCCCAATATAACACATGAGCTTTACATCAAGCACCATGACACAGAGAGGGAAAGGAAAAATAACAAGAAAAATAAGAGAACATTGACATTCAGATAGTTAATTTTTATTGCCTATTTCAAAAGTAACATGTGTATACCTGTGTGTGTGTGAGAGAGAAAGAGAGAGGAGAGAGAGAGAGAGAGAGAGAGAGAGAGATTTTTCAGGCTTCGGGTCTTGTGAAACAAGAAGATTCTAGAAAAAAAAAAAAAAGAATAGCCTCCATGATTTCATTACCCTGAACCCATCAAGTATTAATGGGTTTTGTTTTATAAGATCACATCTTGGTCATGTTTATATTGACCCTTATAATATCTTTTATTCTAATAGAAATAAACAATGACAGCATCTCCTGTAGCCGACCAGCAATGCAATAGAATTTCAATTAGTCAAGTGACAGTTGCAACCCCAGAGGAATGAGATCAGTTAACACACAGGATGATGTCCTTATGTTGGCCTGAAAAGCCTAATTGTGAATACCATTCATCTACTTGGTTATTGTACTATTAGTTCTATTATTCTGGAATATCAGTTTCTTTCCTTGAATATTTTAGTAGCCTTGCATCTCAGAATATGATTCAAACAGTCAAGGGTTCTGTGGGAAATGAGAGAGAAAAAAGAGTAATAGACAAAAACAGCATCAAGCCAGCAATTCTGAGGTCTTTAGGGAAAAAGTCTTCTTTAATTTTCATTTCCAACATAATCACTATTACTTTCATGTGATCACATGCAGTATTTAATTCATCTGGTGGTCCCTGATCTAATCTAATCTGTGGCTAACTACTTGATAAGACAAGGTGAGAGAAATCCAGAAAAAAATCCTTAGCTTAGATATAATTTATGAATATTTAATTTAAGGAATATCTTTCCTTTTACTTCTAAGGAGAGACATAGTTTATTTTGGTGACATTGATATTTTTGAAAATAATGTGCTTTGTCTACATTTGATAATAGTGTACTAAATGAAGATAAATTTTACATCTGTGCATAATTATATTCTCTAAACCCCAAGTGATTTTGATGAATACACATTTACCATTATATTATCTTAAAATAGAAATGAACATGTAAAATATAATCAAATAATTTAAATTTATAGAGATTGATTTTTCAGTGGTTCTGCTTCCAAAATCCTACTGTCCTTTACCTGCCTAAATCAAATCAGACACATTTTTAGATACCATTTTGCCCAGTAATAGTGGTGATAAAAATCTACTTTTTGAAATACAAAAGTCCTCTATTTCAGAAAAAGTTTTTTTAGTGAATTAAATTGAAAATGTTGTTGAAACAAATAATACAAGACAACTGCTAATAACTACACTTGGGAGTTTTAACTCCACTTACTCATTCTTAACCATGGTCTCCAGATTTTTTACTTGAACTCCTAGTGTAACTAAGATAAACCTAAAGATATTGATAAACATAATAACTTTGAAGAATAACTTGCATTTGCCAAGTGCATTACTTAAATTAACCGAGAAAAATTTTTTTCAATAACCAAATTGTTGATAAATTATTAAACTTATTTAGAATAAATTTTATTCATAGAATTTATGATCTGAAAAGGAAAACTACTTTTAAATCTTCTTTTTCTGCAACTGGCAATGCTACCTAACAATACAAGCTTTTAATTTCCTTAGTTGTTCCATTAACAATGGATAGAGTGGACATGTCTAAAGTTTTGTTGTAAGATACATTTTATTTGCACTATTAAGATACATAGTTAGATATTATATTAGGGGGCCTCCCTGGTGGCACAAGGGGTTGAGCGCTGCACTGTGGGGCTTCTGCAGCCCCTGCAGTACAAGTTCGATTCCCAGTCAGGGAGGCAACCCACATGGGTAGCAGACCTCTCCTGCCTCACCCACTTCTCCCCTCAGCATTGTGCTTCAGTGGATCTGCCTGTTCCGCTCCCTACTCTGTCTCTGGTGAACCCCTAATTCCCCATGTCTCTGGCCTGTGCCCCAGGTCTTGTATGCATAAATAAATTTGAAAATCTTTTAAAATAAAAGATATCAGAAAATGTCTCCAGAGAAAAAAATCAACAGGATATTAATGTGTATCTATCTAACTACCAATATTACTGAAGATAAATGAGCTATCTCAATACAACGTTATGTATGTATGTATAATCATTCTATATCTGTTCAAAACATGTAATATAAATAAATTGATTTGGATATTAATGCAGATATAGATTAACTGAAGCAATAGCTTATGCAAAATGACAGATGGCAAAACTAAAATTTGCAAGGCAGGCTAGCATGTTAAAAATTGAGGTAGAGGGGCCTCCCTGGTGGTGTAGTGGGTTGAGCCCGGCACTGTGAAGCATCCATGGCACAGCAGCTCAAGTTCGATCCCCGGTCAGGGAGGGGACCCACATGGCACAGCAGACCTCTCCTGCCTTGCCCACTGCTCCCTTCAGCAGTGCATTTCAGTCGATCTGCCTGTTCTGCTCCCCACTCCATCTCTGGTGAATCTTCTCATTCCCATGACTCTGGCCTATGCCCCAGCTCTGTATGCGTAAATAAATAAGTCTTAAAAAAAAACTGAGGTAGAAGTTGATGTTATACTCTGTTTTTTGTTTTTTGTGTTTTTTTTTTTTTGGCAGAGTTTCTTTTCCCTTGAAAACTTCAGTTTTTGCTCCTAACACCTTCAGGAGACAAATCAGACCCATCACATTATCAATAATATTCTTTATCCAAAGTTAGCACACAATCATATTTTATTCACATCAACGTCCTTAGAATATATATAACAACATAACATCTAGCTTAGTGTTTGATTAAATCACTGGATACTATCCCATTGCTAGGTTGACACATAAAACTAAGAACCATTGGTAAATATACATGAATGAAGCAAATGAAAATCTAATTACCATATATATGTTTAACTACCATACACACAAATATATATTTCCAGCTTCATTATATTATCAATATATCCACTAAGTACTAAATATTTTCTGCAAAAACAATAGATATGTACATAAGAAAAAAAAACAATACACTAGTGGTTAATTAATAAACCTGATTTGCAGGTACAGTGCACATAGAGCATAATGTTCAAATGTTTTGTGTCAGATATCAGTTCAGTGGTGTGTCCTTATATTTAGTAGCAGTGTGACTTTGAACAATTTGTAGAATCTCTCTAAACTCACAACCTTCAACTAGAAACAGAAATAATATTCTTGACACATTATGTATCCAGCCATTGTAAACACTCTCTAGACTCTAAGTTTTGAATGGGGGAAAAGATACTTGTTTTTCAACTGCATTTAAGATCAACAAAAAGATACGTTTGTTATATGTGACTCACAATCCTCTACCACAACTGAACCATGCATGACCCCCCGCATTATGCTTTTTCTAATATAATATTTTAGTAATTGAAACATCTGTTTCTAAATCACGATTTAATTCTCCATATAAAGAACTCCCACATTCTTAGAGAATATTAATTGTTGGCGTTGGAAGAACCAGGGCAGAACAAAATAATTGATATGCTAAATGAATGACCCAGAATAAAATGTTTTAGGATGCTGAAGACTGAAGCAACTGTGAATGCAAAGGAAACAGTCAGACAAAGCAATTTGTGAAGAAAAGCAACTTTTAAAGTGAATCGCTCACCATTATTTCCAATATTGTCCTACCTCTAAAACACATTCTCAGTAAAAGTCATTGTTCACTTGTCTTCTGGAAGGTATTTTATTTTTAGAGGAATAAAGATAACCTGTTGAACTCCACTGCAGAGTTGGTGCCAGGTAATAATAAAGGCTGCTCTTGGAAAAGATCTACACTGGCACTTTTATGATAAGAATAGAGACACTAAGAGAAAAGAGAGAGTATGTATAGAAAGAAATCTGAGTGTATATGTAAGCAGTAGATATAGAAGGAAGCATTTCAAATAAGTGGGGGAAAGTTGACTTTGCTTATTAATGTAAGATGAAATAGTGAATGTTTTGGAAAGGGGAGAAGCATTACACCAAATAGTTTCAACATGGCTCATAATTTTAAATATTTATGAAAGACTATAATTATATATACTAGGAGAAGCTTTTAAAGAAAGGCAGGGATACTTTTTTTATGTCATGTTTACTGCTATAATTCTCATTCCCTTCATATCAGACACATGGTTGTTATTTTTAAAATATTAATTTAATAAGAAAAATGTAATAATCATCATAAAGAATACAGTTCATTTTAGTTTTTCAGCCTATTTATCCTAAAATTTATTAAGTCAAGGGTAGCGAGAAATTTCCCTGCAGCAGTTTTCTTCTAATACTTCCAGACACAAATTAAGATATTTTAACACTTAGTTCACTTCTATGACATGTCACCTAGAAAGAAGGTTTCTGTGTTTTCATGGTGTATGTCTCTAAATAATCCTGAAAAAACACTCTAAATCCCCAATAAAACTTCCAAAACTATGGAGTGCAAAAGGAAAATTTTATGAACCCATAAGACATCCTTGAAATTTAATTTATCTCATCCTCTATAACAGAAAACTAGTCTACCTTCTAGGCTGACTTTAACAAATGTTTAAAATAAAAGAATGGGGTCTCCCTAATGGCATGAGGGGTTAAGTCTCAGTACTATGAAGTAACCACAGCCACTGCAGCATGAGTTTGATCCCTGGCCAGGGAGCTGCCCCACATGGTGCAGCAGACCTTTCCTATCTTGCCTGCTGCTCCCCTTAGCAGTGTTCTTCAGCAGATTTACATATTTGACTTCCACTCTGCCTCTGGTGAATTCTCTAAAGCCCCCCTCCCCACCCCATACCCCCGTGCCTCTGACCTCTGCCCCAGCTCTTGTATGCATAAATAAAATCTTAAAAAAAAAAAAAGAATTAGGCTTTTCAACTGCTGGCAATGAAATGAGAAATGGATTATGAAGGACTGAGCTAAGGTTAGAAATATGAGCCATCACTGGGGGCTTCAGTGGGGAAGTAGTACTGGGTCTCCAGGCCTAACCTCATTGGGAACCTCAGGGAAACCACTGGATTATCCTCAGGAGCAGCAGCATGGCCCATGCCAAGGCAATGAGACCATTTTTTTTGGAGTGTGCCAACCATGTGAGCTTCAGCTTTGTGAGGGTTTCAGCAAGATGCTGAAATAGTGCAGATTTGCAAAAAGATTAGCCTAATCAAGAAGTTCAAACTGAAGAAATGGAAAATCATCTCTTATGACCAAGTTAATTTAGCATAAAAATATAATTGATAGTGAAAGTATAAAGTGTAAAGCCACAGTTAAATCTCTTTTCTATCATTAATCGCTTCCTTGCTTCAAAATCAGTGCAAGGGGGTGCTCTTACTGCATGTAAGTTCACTGATATGATTTCAGTTGAGCTGGGAAAATGTTTGTGTGCTCTTAAACCAGCTTTTGTTATGTCATTGTGACTTAATTAGAATAAAATGATTTCCTTAAAACAAAACAAAACACACCCAATGCTGTGTTTTACTTGTATCAATGTATCTATATAAGGGCTACATCAACCATCTATGATTTATCAACCATCCATTATTTATCTGTATATTTTATAAAATAAATATATTCACAATTACATATAATTGTGAATTAATTTATAAAGAATTTTGAATATCAAGAATTTTGTATCACAGATGATACATAAGATCAAAACAACAACTACAAATCCTTGGATAAATAAGATGATGTTCTACTCTGGTGAGGCTTTTACCAAAGCAAGCGAAAGTGCTGGCCCATTGCAACAAAGAAGTCAAAAAAATGTTATGCATAAAAAGGCTTAACAGGTGCCATCCTTCTGCCCACCTGCGACTATGCAGGTGCTTCTTTTCACCAACTCTCTCCTGCAGGGCCCAGCCTTCCTGTACCATGTACCTGTGACCTGTACCATGTTGGGGCTTTCCTTCACTGACCTCTCTCAGCAGAGGCAGCTCTCCTCAAGGCCACCCGCCTGCAACCATGCAGGCCTCTCTCAAAAAACCTGTCCTTTTCAGGGCAGCTCTTCCTGCCTGCTTGTGTCTATGCAAGTGTCTTTTACTTTCCTGTGACTTTTCCCAATAAAACTGCTCTTTAAGATAGGTAGACAGACAGACAGACAGACAGACAGACAGACAGACAGACAGACAGACAGACAGACAGACAGACAGATAGATAGATAGATAGATAGATAGATAGATAGATAGATAGATAGATAGATAGATAGATAGATCAATAGATAGATAGATAGATGAATGGCTTGATATACTTTTATCAGATTAGTATTTTTAATATTCTAATATAAAAAAACATTTAAAAATCCCCTTAAAGAATTCTAAAGCACACAGAATTTCAATTTGTCTAATTTCCTAGAACAAATTGTCATACCTTCTTTATAGTTGCCTCAGTTATGAATACACATCTTGAAAATTAAATTTCTTTGACTACTTTTTCAAGAAACTGTAAATTAATCTTCCGTGTTCTGTTGTTTCTGGAGACTATCTTTTTCAATTAATTTATTTTGTCTTTTTTATCAGTTAGTTTTTGCTTCTATTGATTAAAGTGAACATTTCCTCCTAGGGCAGCATGCTTATTAGTGATTTTATTTTCATTTTATATTATCATATTCGATCCAATTTTCCAGAAAACCCAATTGAAACAATTTTCAAAATCAAATACACTTTCCTTTCTCCAAAGAATTAGAAATACTAGAAGTTCATAGAAATGCATATATTTCTATGTGTATTCTAGCAGGCATAAAGTGTCACTAAATTTTACTAAGACCCCACAGAATTGTAATATATAGTTAACTATTGGAACATTTTATTTTATTGTGAAAAAGTTAATGACTACAAAAGAAAACATAGTATATTATATGTTAATTATAAATGCTAAGAAAGACACAAATACCCAGTGATCCAACATCGTTTTATGATAAAACATCTCATACTTTAAGGTGCTAGGATTCACTCCAGGATACTATTTTTTTTTTAATATTTATTTATTTATACATGTAAAAACTGGGGTCCAGGACAGAGTTGGGAGGGTTGGGAGGTTTCACCAGAAACAGAGTGGGGAGCAGAACAGGTGGACCTACTGAAATACATTGCTAAGGGGAGCAGCAGGCAGAAGAGGTGTGATGTGCCTGTGGGTCAGCTCTCTGGCAGGGGATCAAACTTCTGCAGCCACATCACCTTCCTGGCTGGGGATCGAACTTGTGCTGTAGTGGCTGTGGCTGCTTCATAGTGAGTTGCTTAACCCCTTGTGCCAGCAGGGAGGCCCCAGGATACTTCTGAACCACCCAGATATTGATATTTAATTATGTATGCATGAATCCTGCTATGTTTATGTGCAAGCACTTGATAGATCAGTCTTTCTTAATATTTCATAAAGTTATATTTTATGGAAAAGACCTACACTTTTAGTATTGTTTTCAATTGATGTCAACACTCGGAGAATTTTTCATTCATCCACATAAACATTTGCCAAAGTACCACTTAACACATGCTGGCATAGATCTATTAAGTCTGAAGTCCAAGGACATTGTGAGTGTTACATAAAGATTTAAATTCTTTGCACTTATAGATTAAAATCATAAAAAGTAAGTTAATTTAGATATAAATCATAATCCACATTTAGGGGTGGTAGAGAACTAAGATGGCATGAAAATATTTTAACCTTAATATAGATGATTTGAATGTCAAATCTTTATTTTCTTTGATAACAATGCAATATATTAAATGAGTTAACCTGCTGTGACTATTATCTAATCTAACCTAAACATTGTTATCATCACTAGTTTACTCCAACATTGAATTACATTTGAATTTTTTATTCATTTTTAAGTAATTTATTATTTTTAGAGTACCCCTTACCTACAGTATCCTGCGGTAGGCACTGGGCATTCAAACATTAGCTTGAGCTAACAGAGAATACATAATAAATCTTGCAACCTAGCATCAGAGAAATGAACTAATAAAGCAATTATAAAAGTAATTATACACATATAATCTGTGATAGGGTTCTGAATAAAACCTGATTTGAGATAGTGACATAGCAATATAATATAGATCAAGAAAAACAGACAATGAGAGGAGAAAACCCTAATTTTTCTTTCTTCGCTAGTAACATAATGAATTATGAAAGTAAGATTAGCCTTTGATACAAGTCAGAAGTTTTCCTGGTCACCACAGGAGAAAAACAATCACAGATTAGTTATTTATTCTCAGTTATTTCCTGAACTTCAAAAATAAAATTAAAAGTACATTCTGCAATGATCTAAATAATCCAACCAAGAAAAGAAGTAAAATAGCTCTCAGGAACTGTAAAGACAATAAAAGGGAATTTTAAAGTACTTTTTGCAATTATTACATCATTCAAGACTAGACTTTTATCCAGATCTTCATTTCTAATATACTTGCATCTAATAAAATTTTGTTTATACCTAAGTGTTATAGAGTATGTAAGAACAGTAATAATCTTTAATTTGGAGATAATGATAGTATATGGATTAATTTTATTTAGTAAAACAAACTGAATCATAGACTTGCTATATATAATAATATCTTAATAACTATGAAAGTTGGTCTATATAGTTGTATAAACTGAAAACAGTTTATGGACTTCTCATGATATGATCAACATTCCTGCAATTACCATTTTTCTTATTTTTCCATTGTTTTCTTCCCCTCCACCATTGCTTAAAGTAAATCTTGTAAGAATTCAATTACCAAGGCAGTTTTAATTACTGCAAAATGATTTATATGCCTACTATTTCCTCTTTTGTATTACAATGATTATGCAATCAATAGAATCATGTTGTTCTCTTGAAGATCCTAATGATAATTGGTCAGAATGCTTGAGAATTAAGCGTTGTATTCATCTACTGTCAGAGAGATAAATACAAAACTCATTTATTTTAATATCCACTGACTAAATTCATTGACAATTTACAATTTTATCTATTCTATAGCAGCAGTAATTTTGTAAAGATGGAAATAATCAAGGCTGCCAGTGGAGGAAAGGACAGTATAGAGTAAAGCAGGGAGGGACCCAATGGATTACGGTAGAGGAGTATGGAATCTGTGGTGGTGGTGGTGTGGTAACATACGTCAGAGGAAGTAAGAACTTGTATCTCGGACTACTAGACAGCGTTCTAAACCAGTGTTGCCTCAGTTATAATGAAAATATTTAATAAATGATAACCAAGACTTAAGAATCTGAGGGTTATTATTTATTTATTAAAATAATTGGTAGCAGCAAACAAGGCTTCAAGAAAACAGATTGAGAATGTCACAGTTAGGGAATGGAGTAGGGGTGAGGATAAACACTGGTAAAAATCAGAGCTCTAAGACAAAGGGCCACTAAAAGTATGAATTTAGTCATAAAATTATAGAATTTTTCTCCCCACACTAATGATTTTTCATAATCAAACTACAAAAAAGTGACTACAAAACAGCAAGGATCTTGCATAATAACAATGAAACAGCTATAGCTAAATGAACTTTCAAGACATAGACCCTGGTGGGCAATATATATGGAAAATTAAGCTCCAGAAGAAAGAGTATCAAGGACACTAGGTACCTATAGCTACAGCAAATATTAAGCACAATCCAAATTTTAGCCACTTGTAAATAAATTATCACACCAATGCTCTACCTTAATTTCTACTGTTCAATAAAACCTGTCTAACTTTCAACAAGTTTTATGAAGAATGCCCAAAGACAAGGTAAAACACAGTCTAAAAAGAGAAAGCAGGCATCAGGATCAGAGTTAGTTTTGACAAAGGTGTTAGAATTATCATACAAAAAATTAAAAGAATCATGAATAATATCCTGAGGACTGTAATGTGGGAAAAAATATATGCAGTGGGCAAGGATGGGTAAAAATACAAACTGAGATATGTAAATGCTAGGAAAAAAATCAAAAGGAAATGTTAGAAATCAAGCACATTGTAACAGAAAGGAAGAATGCCTTTGATGGATTTATTAATTACCTTGACTTGCTAAATGTAAGAATTTTACTTGGAGTGATGCATCAATTGAAACATCCCAAACTGAAATGCAAAGCAAAAAAGAATGAAAAATAAATACAGAAACTGTGGCACAGTATCAAAAAGGTAGCATGTAATAACTGGAATACCAAAAGGAGAAGAAAGGAAACAGAACATAAGAAATTGTTAAAGTGAAAATAGCTGAAACAATTCCAAAATTAAAAACAGACAAAACCAACTGGAATTTGGATAACGCAAAGCAAGATTAAGACCAAAAATCAATAAACAGATAACTAAAATAATATCTGGATTTTAAATAACCTACAGAAAAAAACAAAGAGAAGAACTTGAAAGTCAGAAAAAAATAGTTATGCTAATTTCATAAAAATTGATTTGTAGGCAAGGACATATCTTATAAGGCATTAAAAGAGCACAGCAGAAATTAAAGTGACCAATTCTCAAAAAGAAAAAAAAAAACTTAAATGTGAATGTGCCTAACAAAAGATTGTTAAAATCTATAAGGCAAAATTAATAAAACAACAAGAGGAAATAGATAAATCTACAGTATGGTAAAGACTTAAAGACCTTTCTGTCAATATTTGATAGACTAGGCAGACCATTCATAAGCATGTAAATGACTTGAATAGCACTATCAATCAACTTAAACTATTTGTCACCAATACAATACTCCACCGATAACTGGAACAAACATTCCTCTCAAGCTCACAAGACGTACTATTAATATGGACCATCTTACAGACTATAAAGGAAACCTTAAAAAATTTCAAATAATGGTAGTTATACAAAATATGTTATCAGGTGACATTGGAACTAAACTAGAAACCAATAACGAAAAAAATATCTGGACAAAATCTCAAAATATTGAAAATTGAACAAGAACAATTGCTGCAAGGAAACATCTAATGAAAAAAAATTTAGCAAACTAAGAAACAATGGGGAATTTCTCAAATTGATAAAGAATACCTCCAAAAACCAACATATAATTTGATTTTGTACTTAATGGTGTGAAATTGGACACATTCTCAAATTTATGTTTTAAATATATTTTAAATGCAGAACAAGTGCTTTAGTTTTATTTTTGTCTTTTTTTTTAAGATTTATTTGTTTATGCATATAAGCACTGGGGTACAGGCCAGAGGCATGGGGGTGGTGAGAGGATTCACCATGGAGATCAGGGAGCAGAACAGGCAGAACAATAGAAGTACACTGCTGAGGGGAGCAGAGGGCACAGCAGGAGAGGTCTGCAGCACCATGTGGGTCCCCTCCCTGGCTGGCAGCAGGGATTGAACTCGCACTGCAGTGGCTGAGGTTTGCTTCATAGTGCGTTGCTTAACCCACTGCGCCACCAGGGAGGCCCTGTATTTTGATTTTTTAATTGATAAAACAAAGGTCTACAACACCATATGTGATTTAGTGGTATAGGATCACACATTTTCAGGTCTATTTTACCATATCAAATGCACCGCCAAAACACCAGTCCTCTACTATGGTGTTCTATTGAGACCTCTGCTCCCTCTCTGGCAACCTCAATTCCACAGCTAGACTTCTACAGTATGCTATTAGTTTGGCACTGTCTGAAGCCCTTTTGTTTGCTTCTCTATAGATTATAGTCAAAAAAGAATTCAGAATTTTAAATTTGAGCAACAGAATATAGCAATTTGTTCTATCCTAAGGAACTATTCTTTCTACTAAAACCATCAGATAGCGTAAGCCTACTTCATCTCTCAACAGGCTCCTCCCATCTCCATGTGATCATACCTTCTTATTTTTCCTTTTCAAAAATATTTCCCTTTTACTTTTATTTTAATTGGGGGGGTGGAATTAAGAAGAGATGACACATACATTTTTAACAGTCATTTGTCATCTTTAACTGCGAGTTCGGTTATGTTTTCTTAAAGTAGTCAATTATGTTGATAGAAGCTCACCTATGTAAGTCTGTTAAAACTCATGAGATCATATACTTAAAGTAAATGAATTTTATTGTATATAAGTTGTATTTCAATAATACTCAAATCAGGTAAAGTAGAAAACCAACCTAGTAGGGTAACTATTATCAGACAAATGATAATCAGCTCACTAGTGTAAATAAATGGATTATAAATGTTCAATAAAATAATTACCTCTATCTAAATTTTCAAAAAAAAAAAAAACCACCCAGAGTTATGGCAGAAACAGGATTCTCTACTTTTCTCTCCGACGTAAAAATCTTTCCCTCTGAGGTCTGCTCAGGAATGGTGACTGATACTTTAGATGATGTATGTTCACACACCTATCATAAAACTCAACTCTCAAGGTTGTACTTAGTAGGGAAACAAACTAACAGAAAAGACAAAAACTAGTTTGTTTTAATAAAGGAACATCATCCAACAAGCAATGCTTTTACTTCAAATATAACTTTGAATAGTTTATGAAGAAGCATAGCCTACTACATTTAATTTTTTGTGACTATCATTAGAACAAATGTTTATCCTTTAAAATGTCTCATTTCTTCACAAAAATTGTAGTCTTCTTTCTCTGAGTTTATTTTATAATAGAAATCCCTCCCCATTTCATCTAATAACAGAACTCTTCCTAATACATAACATATTTAATGTGGTTTCATTGGAGTTGATGCTTTTACTTACAGGGCCAGTACATGAATCAATAATGAGAGTCAAAGAAAATACTGCTTTATTCTAATAGATTTTGATTGAGTGGAATGAAAATGGAGGGTTCTATCCTCTATGTAAAACCATGGAAATATTTACACTTAGAAACTTGAACTGCTAAAGGTCACATGTCAGAATGAAAAATAATCATCACTAATAGTAACCCAGAAGTCTACAAATAATTGAGGATAAAGAAATTGTGGCTATCTAAGTCTCTACCCAGGACAACCTAATTTTCCAGATATTTTTGTTGTTATTGCTTATATGCTTATTGCTTTTGTTGTTATTGTTATATGAAATTAGGTGATAAATAGGATTGTATCAAATATGCTAGTATTTTGTTTAGAATGTATTAGCTCATGTTATTAAAGTATATTAATCTAGTTTCTTTTAATGTCTTTGTCTTATTTTAATGATGATTTCATAAATGTAGTTTCACAATTATCTCTCCTCTTATATTTTTCTGAAACAGACTGTATAGAGGTGGCTTCGTTTTTTTTTTTTAATCTTTGATTCAATTTTCTGGTTGAACAATATGAAGACCAGATTTCTTTTTTAAGTTTTAAGTTATGAATTCAATCTGTGAGTAAAATATTATCTTTTTATTCCTGAGTATGTTTTGGTATTTTTTTCTCATACAATTGGTTGATTTCATCCAATCTGTCAGAGTTTTTGACAGGAATTATTTATAGTATTTTCTTATGTTCCTTTCCATGTTTGGGGGTCTAATATGTTGTCCTCTCTTTTGCTTTCACTATTAACTGCTTTTGGCTCATACCCTTTTTGTCAGCTTTTGGGTTCATTGGTTTCTATATTATTTTCCTGTTTTCCAAAGTAAACAATGCAGTTAAAAAATGGGCAGAAGAAATTTAAAGACACTTCTTAAAAGAGGAGGTGCAAATGGCCAACAGGCATATAAAATAATGTTCAATATTCCTCATAATCAGGGAAATGAAAATTAAAACCACAATGAGATACCACCTTACACCAATAAGAATGACACATATTAAAACAAACAAACAACAAAAAAAAAACAACTAGCAACAACAAATGTTAGCGAGGATGTGGAGAAAAAGGAACTCTACTACACTGCCGGTGGGAATGCAAACTAGTCCAACCACTATGGAAAGCTGTATGGAGGTTCCTCAGTCTACTGAAAATAGAGCTACCATATAACCCAGGAATCCCACTCCTAGGGATCTATCCAAAGGATACAAAAACACTGATTCAAAAGAATACTTGTACCCATATTTTCACTGCAGCACTATTTATAATTGGCAAGACTTGGAAACAACTCAAGTGCCCAAAAATGGAAGATTGGATCAAGAAGGTGTGGTACATATACACAATAGAATACTATTCAGCAATCAAAAGAGACAAACTAGAGTCATTTATAGAAACATGGATGGAGCTAGAAGGGATTATGCTCAGTGAAGAAAAAGAAAAAGAAAAATATCAAATGGCTTCACTTTTAGGAGGTATGTAAGGTAGCCAAATAAGGGATCAATGAAAAGAAAAATAACAATTAACAAAATCAAATCACAACACAACAAAAATAAAGACACAAAAAAATCAAAGACACTTTGGGGAGGGAGGAGGGAGAATGACTGGATGAGGGCAGAAAGAGCACAAGGGACTAAGGTGATGGTGCACTGGTTAATTGGTGGTCAGAATTCCCTGGGGACTATAAATGATGTCAAATATACATGAATAAAGAGAATTTTTTTTAAAAAAAATTTTTAAAATATGTATTTCCAGTTTTCAATTTTATTGATTTCTTATTGTGGGCATGTCCTTCCTTTCTTTTCTTTGTTTTGGTTAGATTTGTTCTTAGTAGTCTAGTTCCTTAAAGTGAAGATTAGACTGTTGATCTAAGACATTTATAACCATTTAATGCTATTAAATTTATCTATACATTATACTAATTGATCCATTTATTTAGAAGTATATGCTTTAATTTACAAAGTGATTTTCTCAGATTATTCTCTTGTTGCTAATATTTTAATTTAATTCTATTTTGATGTGTAATTTCTACTCTCCAACTTTTTAATATTTCTTTTATGTCACAAAATATGATCTATCTTAGTGAATGTTTCATGTGCACTTGAGCAGAATATGCATTCTACTTTATCCACAAAAAAATGCTAATTAGCTCAAATTAAACAATAATGTTACTCAGATCTTCTATATACTTACTGATTTCATGCTTACTTGTTCTGTCAGTTACTGAGATATGGGTATTGAAGTCTCCAAATATAATTTTAGATTTGTGTATTTGTGCGAAACAGTTTTGTCTTATATATTTGAAGGTTCTGTCATTTCTTAACAGTTATAGTCTCAGTCCCTTCTATTCATTATGCTGTTATTGCTGTACATTTTATTTTATGTATCTAGGTCATAACCCCTAGCATATTGTTGCCAGTTTTGGTTTAGTAGCTATTTTCAGAGAAAGTAAATAAGAAAATAATTTCATTTACCTACTATTTATTAAGTTTTGCATTTTTTTTCCAGCTACATGTGTCTGTTGCTGCAGATTCAAGTTCCTTTATAGTACAATATTCTTTTGCTTAGGAAAAAAACTTCTTTAAATCTATATAAGAAAATCTATTGGAGAATAATTATCTCGATTTTTGTTGATTTTAAAAATTCTACCTTTCAACTTCATGTTTTAAATTAGAGTTTCATCGGGGGGAGAATTCTGTGTTTGCAGGATTTAATTCTTTTCAACACTTTAAGGAGTTACTCCAGTGTCCCCTGGCTTGTATGGTTTCCAGCAAGTCAGTGTTCTGACCACATTGCTTTTCAGAGCAACCCAATATACTGTGGAAATGTCTTTGGTTTCTGAGCCTTCCTTTTTCTTTCACCAGTTCACAGTTGGCCTTCCCTAGTTTGTTAAATTGTAACTGAATTCTTGTCAATGTACAGCTGGGTCTCCCCAGTAAAGTGGTCATATAACTTATCTCATAAGGTGAAACACTCTCCATGCAGGTGATCATCCTCATATGCTTTGGGCAGGTTGGCTCTGGCTTCAGAAAATATATACAATGCATAATGTATAAATGAACATAGATACATTAAATAATATCTGTATTATTCATTATATATATTGTACAAATATACGATATTTATCTGTTATATTTTTCAGAATTTTATTTATTATCAATATTTCGGGAACTTACAATGTGGAACATCATACCCAAAGATAAAGTGGATTTGGATTCTATAACAGAGGTTACTGATAGAATTCACCATGTGCTATGACTAATAATTCATTGGAATCTCACTTGATAAACACATCATTAAATTGGCATATACTATTTGCTAATATAATATAAAAGCCTGACTTTTCTTCTTCTAGAACTATCTTGTTACCATATTATCAAGGTTTTGGGGTTTTTTTGTTTGTTTGTTTGTGCATTGTATACTCCAACTATAAGTTAAAGTGAAAATTCCTTTAAAAGGAGAAAAAGATTACACAATTCAGTTATTATAGAGAGTTGCTAGCTAGATACTGAACTCATTATTATTTCCTTTTAAAAAATTATACCACTGATGAATTTAAAATTTTTAAAAGCTAAACCATTTAAGAACCCCAGCCATATTCACAACCAAAACAGCAATTTAATCAATTAGAGCTAAGGAAAAATATTTGAATGTTATGCTTTTCAGAATTTTCTTTCTTACCTGTGATTAGAGACTCTAATATAGTCAATGAGGATTCTAAGCTGCCCTTGATTTTCTCAGAACTCTTTGACAAGCTAAGTTGGGTGTTACCTCAGTCTCACAATGAATAGTGGTGTCAATCAAAGCAGATTGCTTTTATATTATCTCTTTAGCTATTGGTAATAAAAAGAGGAATTACAGAAAACTTAGCTCCAGATAACAGGTGTCTTTATTCTTTCCTGAAAGAAGAAATCTTTCCAAATACCTTTCAAAAAGAACATGTAGGTATCTCTCTGATATACAGCTCATCACAGTGTATTTGACAATTGAAGAAGGATGAACACAGCACTTAATGGAAATGAGTTCCTACAAGATTGCTTAGCTGAATACAACTTAGAATATGATGTTACTGTTTGAATTAATTGATCTTTCACTTGGAAGGACAAAATAAATGTTCTACTGATTAATATAGCTGTAGAATGCTTGGCACTGTTTACATAGTGGTTCTCATCCACCTTTTGAACTCAGAGATAAAATGGAAATATGTTCTATGTTAAATGCTGTGAACACAACATAAAGATAATTAGATTTGATTACAGATGAAAAATATAAAGTGTTTTAGAAATGGATCTCTTTGTTTCTTACATTCCCAAGTGAAAGAATAAGTCTTGCTTCAAAAATCAATTGCTCTAGGTTAAATATACTGAGTGGAGAATTTGGAAAATAAGTGATAATTGAGTTGAGATACTAATCTTTATTATTACTAAATCCTAATCCAAGGAATATTAAAAATAGAAGCAACAATAAAGGAATTAAATTAACTCTACAATGAGAGCTAAAGAGAAAAGATATGGATTGAAGTTAAACATTAAAATTAAATCAAAATTTCGATTAATAGAAATTATACACTTGTTGAAATACAGACCTTGTAACGTGTATACATGTGATTGAGATTATAGTAAATAAATGAAGAAAGAAGGATTTAATTATAAAAATCCATCCAACAACAATTACAATGATAAGATTAATGTATACCATGGTATAATTTGTAACAAGTATAAAAGGTTCTAAAAATTTAAAACATCTTTTTAAATAGAAGTATAAGAAAAGTAGCAGAAAATGTTTAGCTCTTCGGTTAAAACCCAACACAACATATTTACTTTATCCAAATTTACCAAATGATTATCATCAAATGGGAAATGATTATGTATAAATGTCCATGTAATCATCTAATATTTTAAACATGCCATCAAAATCCACTCTTAAATTTCAGAGGCAATACATTTTTCTGTCAAGGTATATTTTTCTGAACATAAAACATACTTTAAGAGTGAATCTCATAGAGCATTTTGTTACTTCTGTCCCCTCTGGGTTCTTTCTTGATGCTACATCTCATGCGCTAAACTTCCTTGATGTCAGAATAAAGTTAAACTGCATTCAACCAACTTCTCTTGAGATATTCATTGCTTCTTGTTGCTGAAAAGTATTGATTTTCACAGTAAAGTGTATTCCAGGTTCACCTTCCTGTAGAGGGGTGGAATTGTACTATATTACCAACTCTCATACTTCAGTTGATTTTTATGAAAAATAATTACATTCAATAGTTAACTTGTGAAAAGTCAAAAACTCAAGAATAGAACCAAACCAATTTGTTTTCATGCAAGTGAAGCACATTCTTTTATTATTTTTTGGCATAGTCTATCTGAGCCACATAATGTGTGCACAATAATGAGTTATTTGATTGATACAGTATCCTACAACTAGTCCAGTTTCAAAAAGAAGCAACATAAATGTGGAAAGGTGATTTGGAATTATTTTTTAGCTCACTTAGAGAAAATGTCATAGAAATAATGACAGTCCCTTGAGTTGTTGGCATATATTATTTGAGCATACTTTGAAGTTTATTTAAGTTACTGTATTCTGAAACCTGGTGCACTAAATTCTATTAGAGCAAGAGTCAGATAATTTCTCAGAATAAATGACAAAGTAATCAAACTAAATTATTATTTAACTATTTCAGTATTTTGCTTATATAAAATTGAGAGATTAAACCAATTATTTGAAAAGAATGAGTGAAAAAAGGTAGTGGGAGAGAAAAATCATATTAGTCAACAATAGAATGTAAAATTTCAAATGGCAGTTCTTTATTGCCATCTAGTAGTAAGCCAATGTATATTATATGTTTGGGTTTTGTACCTAATTTTAATTTGGGGGGGGGTGATTTCCCCATATACCACCAAGCAATACTCAGGACACCAGTCAGGTATTTTATAATTCAAATTCTTACACTAGCTACCTGGAGAGAGTATCAGATTCTGTAGTTATGGGGGATCAGTCCGATGAGACTGTCCTCAACTTCTAAAGCTAATTTCAAACACAAATTGCCTGTCCTTATCTATGGATACAAATCAGAGATTCATATGGCCCAGTCCTTGAACTTCAGTAGTAGTAGTATCAGGTCCAGATTGTTGTTTACTGTGTTTCTGAACACTATCAATCAGATATTCCCATGACCTCCTCCTTGGGTTCAATTAATTTGATGGTGTAGCTCACATTCACTAGAATATAGACTTATTGCAAAGAACATTAAAGGATACAATTCAACAACCAGATGAAGAGATACATAGGCCAAAGTCCATGTGAAAAGGAGCTTCTGTCCTTGTGAAATTTGGAACCTGACCAAATGGCACATGGAAGTTATCCAAATGTTGTTGGTAATTTGTTGAAGACTTTATAACATCGCTATGATTTATTACTTTGTTTTCCATTGGTGGTTAATTCAAATTTTAGCTTTACTCTCTTAATACCACCCCTTCCTTCATGATTTATTTCCCTGGCAAATAGTGCCCATCCTTAAGTGTTTTTCAAAAGTCACTTCATTCATATGAACCCAGTTGTGACAGAAAGGAATTTATTATCAATAATAATATAAGAAACACATTTCAATTTATATAGCTAAAGCATTTTTAAGAACTCAGGACAAGACATAAAATATATAGCAAAAGATCAAATGCATAACAAAGGATTCTCCACTGCTCTTATCTTTCAGATGATTTGAAATATCTTAGGAGCTGTAAGTCAGGAACTATGGACAAAGATCAGATATACATGAGAAATAAATAGTTTTATCATCTGAATAACCAAATATATATTCATAATAAGTCACAGTATGACAGTCATAAGTTAATGCTTTATATTGTGTTGAATTAACTTATATGTAAATACAAGTGATATATATTTATTTTCCATTTATTTATATGATTAAAACACCTTTACTGGATTAAGTTAGAGGAGATTCTCACTAATGTCAAATGATAAACAGAATCTATTTTCTGAACACTGTGTTCAGAAACAATGTGTTTGACACATAAATATCCCATTGTCTGGTTTTGAATTGCCTGAAGTCTAACCTCATCTGATATAACTAGGACAAAGAAAACAGTCTGGAAGAATCTGAGATTCTTGATCATTTGTTTCAGATAATGTCTTTTATCTAAAGTGGACCCTTTGCCTTCACTATTTTTACACCTTTATTTTGAGTGCAGAATACCTCAAAATTATAGACATGGCTCTAGTAATTAAGCAATAATTGTTGCATTATTCTGGTGTACCATGCTTGGCTGAAAGTGTTCTAGCTTTCAGAATAAATTTATTTGCATATAATTCAATATTTCCGTCATCTTATCTTCCATTATGATGTCCAGCATTTCAACGAGTGTTATTTCAATGAAAAATGAGTACATTATCAGCACAAGAATTCTCATTTTCAAAGCAAGCAAACCTAACTAGCTAAAACCAATCCCTTTATTTACCAGAAACCACCAGAGAATAAAAATAAAAAAGGATGGAAGGGATGATTTGATATTTTGACATCCTACTTTACTCAAGATCCAAGATGACTAAAGATCTGACAGGCAATAAAACAGTTTTGAAAAGTTGGATAAGGTGACAAAATTGAATCAGATGATAACTTTCATAGAAAGTAGCAACGTCTGTGAATGACCATTTATCAGAATGGATTGACTAAGTTTAGTGAGCATGTCTAGCATATAAAACAATGAAATAGTAGTGAATGTACAGAAAAATCATTCTTACTAGCAAAACTGGATGATTTTTGGAAATATTGTTCAATACACAGTTTCAGCATTTGGAGAAAGGAATTTATCAGGCACAAACATCAATGTTGTTACTACCTAAAAAACAGTGATTATATTTGTTCTTTTGTCAGAATCTTCGGATCTCAGAAAGTATATTTCATTGTACATTTTCCTTTGCAACTAGTGGAAGTATAGCTATTTATTTCAAGTTTTTTAAAGTTATATCTCCAGTCAATAAGTTCTTTTATACATATGTTATGTGCTTAACACCGAAAACACACAATACACATGCATACATGCACACACTTAGGAAAACTTTTAAACTAAAACATTTATGTTCCTTCCTTCCTTAAAAATATTTAAGAAAAATACTTAAAATTATCTTTAATAAATGAGATTTCAGCATCACTAAAGGGGAGTTCTCCAAAAATCAACTTTTATAAATCTAATAATATAAATGTGTGCATTGACTTGTTAACTAGAATTTATAGAGACTGATAATGTAGATTTATTAATTACTTTTTTCTTACAATACAACAGGGAAAGAAATACAATATAATTTGCTATTCCCTGCCCAAGGCAGACATCAGATAGTCAGAGACATTCTTCAACAAATTTGTAACTTGCACATTTTTTTTAATACAATAGAAAAATTATATAGAAGAAGAAATGGTTTCACAAGAAAACATACATTTGCTGGGAATTATTCGGACTGCCCAGACCCATTTCCTTTTTCTTGACATGTTTCTTCTGTTTAGGCAATAGAATTTTAGTTCACATTTTCTTCTAAAATTTCTTTCAATTGACTAAGTTATAATGATAACAGAAGGTAAGACTCCTTCTGAGTTTATTTGCATTAAATAAAAATGCCTCAGGAAAATAGAACCACGAGAATAAAAAAAAAAATTGATGAAATGAAGGAATGTGATAGAAATTCAGGAACAAGATGTCCTCCCTCTGCTCTCTTCAGCTCACACTCACATTGTGTCATCTATTATGACAGATTGTTTCAGAAAATAATCTTTAGAAAACTAGAAAGTATAATGATTAAATGCAAGGAGGATTTAGAAAATAAATAAGTCAAACTAGCTGCAGTGTATAAGAACAACTTTAAAAATATTTGGAAATATAAAGATTCTCCAGGTGTATATTCACCTCAAATTATCAAAATCACATGATCTTTGACTTCTAAACAGAGATAGATAAAAAGAGCCCTGGTCTCAGCCTGTCAGTCTGACAGTTTGACCTTAGACAAAGACTACACATACGGTCTCTTGGGAAAATGCAATAATCCCATGAATGACAAGTTGTAATTTCATCAGAGGGATTGCTTGTGCAGGGAACCTACACATCCTCACTATCAGTGGCAGGAGGCAGTACCAACACAAAGTACAGAAAGAACAGAAAACAAATATATAAATAACTTCAGTTTCAATGGTTCTATTGACCTGAGTTGGCATCCTTGGTAATTTCATGTTCTAATTAACAAGCCATAGAGATGGACTTGGCTCAGGGCTCACAAAAGGCATAGCAAAAAATGTTGATTCCATCCACTGTCATCTTTTGAAGCTGGTCACCTTATGGAGTCTAATTTATTGTGAATCATTTCCTAGCCATGAGCCATTTGTCAGTGGTAAAGTTGGGTCTTCATGTCTCATCCACCTTTGTCAGGATAGTGTTAAGGAATTACAGCAAAAAGAATGAGGGTCACATCATGTAGAGCTAGAGTCACAGGACAATCAGCAAGTAGCAGTGGAACTTCAATATATATCAAGCACTGTCCACCCAGGCCACAAGAGCTGTGTTCATGCATTTGAAAAAAGAAGAGAAAAGCAATGCGATGGGGAGGGAGTTAATGAGAGAGGAAGAGGAAAAAGGAGGAGGAAAAGTAGGAGGAGAAAAAGAAAGATGAGGAAGGATTTGAGCTGTCAGAGGAAAAGTTATAAACATGAGCCATGCACACATATGGACTTAGCACTACATGGTCAGGGAAGAACATTTTCTTTATTAGGAAAAGTAAGTCAAACTGGAGAGTAAGAAAACAGCTTTGGTTTCTATGCCTTTAATAAAGCTATACATTATTATTTATTGTATAGAAAGAAGTATAAATGTAAGAGGTTATGAAGTAATAGTTTCTCAGTGTGAATGTGGAACATAGAGGCCCACAAGCTGAACATTCTGTTAAATTCTGTATTCCTAACAGAGACTAATATTGCAGCTTCTGCACTGGAATAAGGAAAGTCTGTGATTCAGTCATATTAATTTCTTAATGATTAATTCAAAGATGATTAGTTCAACAAAAAAGACTCCTCCCTTATGAAAGTCTCAAGTTTTAAAAATTAGAAATGTCATGATAAAGGAGGTATATTTTATAAAGTTCTGGGTCTGTCCAAATAATCAAGACCTCATTTGCTATTCATTAGGTTGATTGTTCATGAATTATCTTCATAAAAATTTCACATATCACAACTCCAATGCCAACTCAACAAATATATAAATAAGCAGTACTTTCAGAATGATACATTGATCAATAGTTTGGAAACATGCTTCTGCAATGTACGCAATTAAAGAGGAATACCAAGATTGACCAAATCATGCAGAAGTGACATAAAGGTCGGGAGGCAGATTTAATTTTCCACATTATTCAGAATACCATAGGAAAGGAATTAAAGTTCTGCTGATTTTGAGAGAACATGATTTTGAAATAAGTACCACCAAATAGCTGATAAAATTTAACTGAACGAATTTCTACTTAGGGGACATTTTCTAAACGATTTTTAATAGATCCATTCTGCTAGACTCTTATCACCATTGGATTGGCAAAACACATGATAATACATGTATTTGATCAATCCCAAATTGCCACACTCCATACCCATTACATGCTAGCCAAACAAACACAGTGTGTGTGTGTGGATACACCCAGACACAGATATACATGCAAACACACATGCACACTGAAACCAACACACTGCATACACTGATTTGTTTTAAAGACTGAGCATTGAAGGTAGGACATTGAGGAATAGAGTGAATCTTGCTGCTACAATTATTATGACAAGTCACTGAGGTTGAACTGTTCATTACAACATTTCCTTTCTAAAGATTTTTGGGAGAAGCTTCTTTATGATCTTAATATCATGAATAATATCTGTGCCTTTTCCATTTACTTAGTTTGCTTTTCTTTTTTGCATGCTGTAACTAAGATAGCTGAATATCACCCTCTCTTAGCATTAGATAAAAGAAAGCTGAAGTATTTTAGGGCTCTACTGTTAACAAATACAAATTTTTCATAATAGTGCATAACCTAAGGGTACCTAGGAACCCCCAAATTCACTTTTCTAAGGGTATCACATGCACAAAGGCAGAGCAGACACTGTGAATTTTAATAGGATTGTAATAGGATTGGTGTGCAGAAAGAGAGAAGAAGGAATATTAATAATATTGATAGTTTCCAAATAAAACACCCCCAAATCAACCACCCCACATGGGTAAGTGCCCAACCACACATGACTGGTGTGAGGCATAGATACTGAGACCTAGAAGCTTGCCACAAGTCTAAGGCACCAAGGAAACCAAGGGAAAGAGAGGGAAACAAAGGGAAAGAGAGTCTGAAGCTGGTCCTAGAAAGCAGGTACAAAAGCGGACACCATATTAAGGTAATAGCTAATATCTTCTGCCTATGCACCTATCTCTCACCCACGTAGTGCTCCAAGTGTCTCTATATGTCTTCCTTCCATGTGTCCACCTGCATATCACCTTTCCAGCAGTACCAGGGTTCAAGTATGGCCACAGAAACAAGAGTACTCTCTCCTCTCTTCTTCCCCAGAGCCAACCTGCCTTCTATATAACTTCACCTGGCTGCTTAGCTCTGCCTGTCGTTAAGTGGGTGTGGGGAAATGAGATGTCTCTGTCACAGTGGTGTGCATCAATTCTGGTTCCATGTGGTATCTTAGTCCATATTTCTTTCCTACCTAGTCCTTTTAATCTAAATCTAATATTCAACATCTTGCTTCATTTGATCCACAGAAAATACATATTGTAAACACACTTTTATCAAACACATTTCCAACTAGAATGAAATATGGAAAGAAGGATACTTTTCCAAAAGCGAATTTTTGATTTTCAATCACCAGGTATTTAAGCATGGAGGTTGGGATGATAATTAACCCAGTATCAATACACAGTGGTATCATTAGGGAAAACCTTCAGAAAACCGAAGTATGAAATCATTGACAAACATACACAATTGAGAGCTTACCGGTCCTTCCTAAAGAAACTAGCTGCTTTGAGAAATGTTCTAGTCAATACACCACTTTTACATCTGATTTTTAATCAATACAATTATATTAGAAATAAAACTATAGACTTAATTAACATAAGATAACCTATTTCAGCAATTTAGATACAATTTAATAAAAACTCAGATTGTCTAAACAAAGCCCTGATCAAATTCATAAGGAACTGAGGTTTCCTTTTTATTCTGAGCTTACACTCAAAATACATTTCATCTGCAACTGAGTTGATTTTCAAAAGCATTAGGTCATATAAAATGCTTGCATATTACTCTTTGGTGTTATTGTCATCATATTGCAGTGAGTGGAATGGTTTTCTAATGAATGATGTAGGAAACTTGTGTTGACCTAACCTCCTTTGGGTATGCTGATAGTGCTAATTTTCTAGTTCCCACAGTTATTTTAACAACCACATTCCTAAAAAGGAGTTCAAAATTATGTTTAATGGGATGCTTTGGAAATGTATTTTAAAGAAAAGAGTGTGAGAATAATCATGCGTCACCTTGCTAAATAGAGTATTTATTATTAATCAAAAAGATTTTCAAGAAAAGTCAGAAAATGTACTTTATAGTGATAATCCATCAAGGAGCCCTGAGAGTCAGAAAATGTAATAAATTATCATTTATAGCATGTTATATCTCCTCTAGGTCACTGGCAAACCATTTATAAATTTCATTATACTAAAAGACATACTTATATATTGTTCATCCCATGTTATAAAACTATTTACTATATGTTTCTAAGACTTAAACCTTCTTAGCTTGACCCATGTAAAAAGAGCCAATAGGAAAGAAGTATTCTTTCTAACATAAAGCAACTATAGCATTAATCTCATATTTTTCCAAGGAGAAATGTAAGCTATGCTTTATAAATGCATTAATTTTCCAATACCTGAACCATTAGTCCCATCTGAAAGATAAAAATTTTAAAACCTGTGCCTCTGTAATTCTTTGTAAGAGAAACTTCTTATAGTTACAAAACTTTCTTGACCTTGTTAAGGTTACTTTGCTCTTACAGTCTCACTTCTGCTAGATTTGAATGATTGCATCACCCTCTGCAATGATGTCTTAAAGACAACTTTCTTCAAAAGATTACTGCTATTATAACAAGGCAGCTGTAACTTTCTAAAATGACACACTTTAAATACTAGGGCATAGAATCTGACCAGCAGTTGATGCTGACCACGACTACAAAAGGAGAAAAATAGCAGACTTTTGCTCTAAGTCAGGATTGAAACACGTTACATATACAAAAGAATTTTCCCTTATTATAATCCATGCATTTCAGGTTCCTTGTTGTTGGTGTTTTTCTAGAACTGCACTTGTTCTCTGAAAGTACCCAATTTATTTTACTTTTTTGAAGTGTTTATCATAATTATTTTACCAAAGGGTGAAATTTCTATAAAAGAAGTATTCAGACGTTCAGAGATGACTTGATGTGAAAATATAACACCCAAGAGGAGAAAAAGTACTGTACAAAGTGAACGACACAAGAAAATATATAAATAAATAAATAATTTGAAAAATAAAGGGAAATAAAAAGAAAAAAAAAATGACAGCAAATGCAGATGTCAGTGTTAGGATTTCATAGTGAAATAGCATTGCAAATTCTTACTGTTAGAATATCATGAAGATGAGAAAAATAAATTAACTCATCTGTCATATAAAACATTTACAAAAGAAAAGGAAAATAATCTAAAAAGATCTCAAAAGTTGGTAAGACAATGTAAAAAGTAGAGTTTTGGAATGGAGGAGAGGGTGGCAAGCTCATCTCAACTCCTTAATCGCACCGATCACACTATGATCACAGTATGATCAAAATTATAGTGATAAGATGACAAATATTCAGAATCCTAATATCACTGTTGTTGTTTCATGTGACTGCTAAAACAAACTTCCACAAACTTACTATAACAGAGACTTATTATAACAGAGATTTATTGTTTCACAGTTCTGGTGGCCAGAGCCTGAATCAAAGCTGGAATCAATGTGTGGCCAAGCCAGGCCCCCTCTGAAATCTATAGAGAGAATCTGTTACTCATCTTTCTTTTCTGATTACTGGTACTATTGGCATTCCTTTACTTGTGGTCATATCACCCCAGTCTCTGTATCCAAGTCCTCATATGGTCACAACTTCATCTTTTCTTTTGTGTGGATTTTTCTGATTTTCTCTATAATGATAGTTGTGAAGGCATTTAGGGTACAAACTGATATCTGGGGAGTCTTCCCATCACAAGAATGTTAATCATATTTGCAAAGGTCTTTTTCCAAATGAAGTCCTTGCACCCCTGACTTAGCCTCCCACACCATTATTCCATCAAGCAAAAGAAACTTAGAAAGAAAAAAAAATTGTCAGCTTTCAATGAAATTCAGAAGAGAAAGCAAATTGATTAAAATGCAAGGGGAAAAAATCAGGAATCACACATATTTTATCAGTTTTAATACGTAGCCCAAATAATAACTGCTATACAACAGTAATGAATAACTAACTATAAAAAATAAACAAAGCATTTGAAAAAATGCATATAGAATATAAGCATATCAATTTGTATTTAATTTTAAATACTGAAGGTAAGACTGAGTCAAATTCATTAAAAGATTAAATTTTAAAGATTGATAATACCAAGTGTTAGTGAAGATGAAGCATTAAGAAATTCATATATTCTGGTAATAATGTAAAATGATAGAACAGTTTTGGAAGTGTTAACCTTCCTCATACAGTTCACCATATAACCCAGTCATTTTCCTTCCAGACATTTACCCAAGAAAAATGAAAACCTATGAACACACAATCCTATATGTAAATGGTTATAGCAAATATATCCACTAGTGCTCCAAGCTAGAAACAACCCAGATGTACAGTTGCAGGGGATGAATAATTCTACTTTGAGATTTATATAATGTGATACTATTCAGCAATAAAAAGAAACTGCTGATACACATAACAACATGGAGTAATCTCAAAAATATTATGCTGAACAAAGTAAGCCGACCAGACACAAAGACTCTATACAGTTTGATTTCAACATATCAAACTAGACAAAAATATTTAAAGTTCCTGAAATCAGATAAGTGGTTGTTTGGGACTAGAAATAGATATGTAGGCTGAAAAGACACAAAAGAATATTTTGGGTTAGTGAAAATGTTTTATATCTTTATTATGGTTTTAGTTATATGGGTTTTAAATGAATAAAACTCATTGAAACATACCTAAAATGGGTTTATTTTATTGTATATAGAATATAGACAAAAATGATAAAAAAAAAAAACCTCTTATAAAGGATCAAAAACAAAATACTTAGGAATGTGGGTTTTTTTGTTTTTAGATTTATTTTTATTTATTTATGCATACAAGAACTAGGGCAGAGGCCTGATCTACAGGGGGTGAAAGGCTTCACCAGATACAGTGGGGAGCAGCACAAGCACATCTACTAAAATACACTACTGAAGGGAGCAGTGAGTGAGGCAGGAGAGGTCTGCTGTGCCATGTGGGTTAGCTCCCAGGCAGAGGTAGGAACTGAGGACACAGTGGCTGGTTATAGCTTGATAGTGCTGAGACTTTAACCCCTGTGACACCAGGGTGGCCTATATTTAACACTATATGTGTAAGACCACTACAGTCAACATTTATAAACACTACCAAATGCAGTTAATCAAGAGCAAAATAAATTGGAAAATACCATGCTGATGTTTTTAAAAAAACTCGTTATTATTAAGATTTAGATTTCTGTTTCAAATTCACTTACATATTCAATATAATCCAAAAACAAAATGCCATTAAGATTTTGTGGTAGTAATTGACAAATGACAGTAAAATTCAAATGGAAGTATGAAAGATTCAGAATAATCAAAATAATCATAAAAAAAGCAATTTGGGAGAACTTCTGTTACCTATTTTCAAGATGTTCTCTAAAGTGACAGTGAGTAATTAAGAAAACATAATATTGACATGAGAAGTAGATCAATGAAAATATATTGAATCCAAAAATAGACTTATTTATAATATAATGAACTAATTTTCAATAAGTTCATGAAAATATTTCAATAGGAAAAGTCTGGAACTGTATTAATCAAAGAACAGTGTTGATCCAACTAGCTATCCAATGAGGGGTTAGATGAATTTTGATCCTTTTTACTACACCATGCATATTTTTTTAAAGATCATTTATTCATAGGTGCAGAGGATGAAAGGACTTACCAGAGACAGAGTGTAGAATAGAACAGGCACATTGACTGAAGCACACTGCTGAGAGGAGCAGCAGATGAGACAGGAGGGGTCTGCTGTACCACGTGGGTCACCTCCCTGGCCATGGATGGAACTCCTGTTGCAGTGGCTGCAGACAGCTTCATAGTGCTGCAACTTAACCCTTTGCCAGGGATTAATGCATACATTTTAATTTGGGAAGATTATCATTCTAAATGTAAAAGCTAAATCCAAAGTTATAAACCTTGTACCAGAAAATGTAGAACATCTTTGAGACTGTGTCAGGGATTTTTTTACCTCCCTTTGGATAAGATATATAAAGAACGAGCCATAAAATAAGTAGTTGATAAATTAGATTATCAGAATTAACTTTTGCTCATCAAAATTTAGAAATCACATAGGAAAACCATAGATTGAAAGAAGATTTGCCACAGATGAAGCTAATTAACATTTTATACTCCTAACACAAGAGGAACTGCTTCACTTACTGACATAAAACAATTCAGTTTTTAAATGGGCAAAATACTTGAGCAGACTATTCACATCAATGATCACTAGGTAAATGCAAATTAAAATCACCAGATAGCTTTACACTGCCACTAGCATGAGTAAAATTTAAAACACCGATGATGCCAAAATATCAGTATAGATGTGGAGTAACCAAAATTCTCGTAAATAATAGCAATAAAAAGTGCTTCAAGCATGCTGGAAAACTCTGGCAACTTCTTAACAAGTTAAATACACATCAACCCTATTATACAGCAGCTCCACTCCTAGGCATTTACCTGGGAGAGATTAAAACACCCAAAAAAATATCTTGTTCATAGCTGTCTTACTCATAGCCCCAACTGAAAACAACTCAGTATTCAGCAGCAGGGGGGGGGTGGGGGGGTGGGGGGGGAATGTATCCTTGAAATGGAATGCTAATCGCTGTGTAAATGAACGAACTGCTTGTAACAGAACTAAAGCCACAGGGATGAATCTTACTGATGGGCTGAGTACAAGAAACTTCACATAAACTAATGTATTATTCTATTTAGATGAATTTCAGTCACACGTAAAAGTAATATTTGATGACAGAAGTCACTGAAATAATTCCCTGAAGTATGACCGACTGCAAGTTAGGAAGAGAACAGGCAACGTCCTGGGGTTAAGTAACACACTAATTTCAATTTGAGTGTTGGTATGTAAGTGCATGTATTTGTCAGAATTCATCAATTCATTAATGTCTCTGCATTTCTCCATCATTTATACCTCTTTTTTCAATAAGGTGATTTTTAAGAGTTAGTTCCTTTGGATTACAGAATTCTTGGAAGTCAACAAGACTATGGATTGTATCGTATGAACTGAAAGTAGAGGGAAGTGAAGCAACACCACTCATGTAGCACTGTAAGAAAGAAATACTGAGCAACAACTTCAAAGTTTCTTCCTGGCTCTGGGTAGCATCAGCAGGAAAACCATCCCAGGAGCACTAATGAGAGGCAACCAGAACTGAAAAGTAACCCTTAGTAAATTTTTTGCTGCATCAAAATAAGTTTTTAGCAAGCTATGGAGAGGAAAATTATATCAAAGAAGACTTGAAAAAGTCACAACTATGCATTAAATGAAAATATTTTATGTTTCGGAAGATACATGATACCTTCCAGCTTTCAACTAATTGATGACTAGTAATAATGTAGATATTATTTTAACAAATATTCATTAATTCTTCCATGATCATTTTTGTCTAGGTAACAGAGAAATTAAAATTATGTACTGCTCATTAAAAATCACACATTACCAGATGGGTTAGGTGAGGGTTTGATATTTTCTTTTTTTTTTTTTCGTGATATTCTTTTTTTTTTTATTAAAATATTTTTAAATTTACATATACTTGCCATCAAATGTAATCCCCATGTATTCCCCATCACCATCTCACCAGTGCACCACCACCTCAGTACCTCGTGTTCCCATCCTCCCTCAACCTTCCCCCTCCCCTCCCCACCAGGTGCCCCCAGTCTGTCCTTGACTCCTCATTTTTGGTTTCTGTGTCTTTATTGCTGTTATTGTTATTATTATTATTGTT
>JAGFMF010011386.1:4633573-4736745 GCA_019455555.1 Galemys pyrenaicus
TGCAGACGATATGATAATATACATAGAGAACCCCAAAAGCTCTACAGAAAATCTACTCAAGCTAATTGGCCAATTTAGCAAAGTAGCAGGATACAAAATGAACACACAAAAATCAGTAGCCTTCCTCTACACAAACAACTAAGCTAAAGAAGAGGAAATAAAGAAAACCACCCCCTTTATAATTGAAACTAAAAAATTGATATTTTCTTTAATTAGGATTACTTTAATTCTGTTTATCAAATTCTCAAAATGTATAAACCCTTTAGAATACCCAGACTTACTTTCTTTACAGCATTATTGAATTTAAACTCTACTTGCTTTCTAAAACTAGAATAAAAATCAAATGAGGTGAAACCCATAGGGGAGGAGAAGCAAAATTTTTTCTGATATGAATTCTGCTTATTTTATTTCCCTATTCACTTTCTTTATTTTCCTTTTCCATTATCTTAAGCTGTTTTTCTAACCCTGATTTCTTGCAACAATTTTCATCTATGCAGCAATAAATTCTTGAGACCCATGTTTCATTTTCAATCTCCCTAATAAGTATAATCTCTAATACATAGCAATGATTTTTAAAGTAAATCGAAATATGTATACATTAACGAATAATAAAAGTTTAGTTTACACACAATTATATTTTGTGGAATAGATTTTGTCTAACAAAATGAAAATCTTTAACTTATACTTTTAAATAAACTGTCATTTTTAGTAAAAACAGAAGGAAGAGCAATGGCCTTGAAACGAACAAATTCCAGAATAACTAATTTATTCATTTAGTAAATATTTATTGAGTATGTAAAGTACTAATCGATATGCCTATAATATACTGGAGAACAAAATTGATCAGTATTACTGCCCTTGTGGATTTCATATGTGAACAACTCAACAAAAATTTAGCTTCATCTCCTGTCTCTTCTGTTGTCTATAAGACCAAAATTAAGAGAGAAAATGTGATTTGATCCAAGACATTTGGGAAATATATTTAAAGAGTGTAACTAAAGATAGGGAAATGAACAATGCTTACAGAAATTTTTAAAACAAATGGGGTTTAAAAGAAAGGGTCAGTAAAGTCAAACTTAAAAACCTTGAAAACTAATGATAGAATTAAAGCTTCTAGAGGGAGAAAGGAAGAGGGAGGAGTGAAAACAAAATCACCAAAGCATAATCACATGCTAATAAAAGGGGGAAAAAAAGTCAGATAAAGCCCATTAAGGGACATTCTAAAGAAAAAGAATATTAGGGAAAGACAAAGGAAACATGCTTAGCAACAGGCTTTAATAATATGTATCATATTTATTCCATAATTATAGCAAATACTAAAATTGCTAATTGTAAGAGACAGCAATGGGGAAAACTGGGTTTGGAACATTAAGGAGTATATACTGTACTATATATTATATACAATACTATGAAATTTTTCTGCACATCTGAAAGTGTTTGAAAATTATCAGTTTATTTCAGGAAATAAAGTACTGGATACTATTATAGGGTCATCTCCATAAATAGGATGAGGGGTGGAGCTGAGCCAACAGGTGAATAACATGGAAGACAGGTGGACTCAAGAGAGACATGTGGAGAACAAGGCCACACTTGCTTCTTGGCTTTGGACTCGCATCAGGAATTTGGGAAGCCTGGGAGAAACACATGGAGGAGAGATATATAGAACTCCTTTCCTATGATTCCCTGCCAGAAGGTGCCTTAGACTTATAGGAAGCTGTTAGGTCTCAGCATCCCTGTTCTGAACCAGCCCTGTTTGACTGGACATTTATCCACGAGGAGATGGATAATTCAGTGTATTGAATTCTTTCTTCTCCGTATGCACACTAATTCTATTAAGTTCTTTCACACTAAGAGCCTCCTTTTTTGTGTGCACACAGATGACCAAACCTCTTTAGAGTGTGCAAATTAGAGGGTCCAGAGGGTATCCCCTGGTTGCTCCCTAATGAAACCTTTTCAGGGGGATATTTCCTCACATAGCTTATCAGTATTTTAGTTTGACAGTGGTTTGCTTTGTTGGTTGTTTTGGACCATCTGTGTTTCAATAGTAATGGCTTAAGCTCAGGATTTGTATCTCGAAATTTATTACAAGGTATGTGCTTTTCTCAATTTCTGAGTCTGCTTTAGGCAGAGTTTTAATTCAAAGTCCATGTGTGGTATAGTTTTTCAGTGTCAAAATAGAAATCGCATTGTCCATTCACGCAGCAAGAACTCAGATCACACAGAAGCCCATTAAACACTTCATGCATTGCTACTAATTATCACTGAAGAGTTCATATTTGAGGGGCAAAAAATACATGTCATATGTCAGAGATAAATTTATCTTAGCTACTAGAAGAATCCTGCAACCTTGAACATATATAGGATATAAGGTATAATAAGTTAGTAATGAGAACTTCATACCTGTTCAGGATACAAATCACATTTGCTTCCTGCAAAATTCTAGCTAAGAAAATGGGTGGGGTGATTTCAGAGATTGCTCAGTCCTGACATTACTAGTCAAAATTTATCTCAATCTCTACTCTTCAATCAAATTGCCATGAAACCAGAATAACTTATTTAGGCTAAACATAGAGCTCCTCAATCCTGCCACATATTAGAATCCTCACTGGAATTTCTAAAACCGCCAAAATCTGCACCACACTCTAGGCCAGTGAAAAATCTCTTGGTGGGGGATGGGAGGCAAGCATCAGGAGTTGTTTAAATCCCCCAGGAAACAGGAAAGTGCTTGTAGGGTTGACAGCTATATTGCGATAAATCCTAAGTCCCCTGTGGAATTTAACCTTCAGAAGTGATGCTGCCTGTAAGTAAATTTTTAAAGAGTTTTTCCTGATCTTAATTTTAAGCTTTTGCAACTCTTGATTATGAAAGAAAAAATAGAATGCAAAAGGAAAAAACCCACAAGCAATTAAGAGAATCAGAGAAAATGCTCTGGGGACATTCTCACATCATAGGGAAAAATGACCTTAAAAATGCTTATCTTTAAAATCCTCTTTTTTTTCTTGCCTTTCTTGACATAATTAAGCAAAAGCATGTTTCTGACTTCTAAAAGAGTGAAAAAAATCAATCAGAGCTTGAGCTGATAAGCCAAGAAGAGAATCTGGGAAAGGAAAAGGGACAGTATACCTCATTCTTTTAATCATACAGACTAATGCATATCCCTCAGGTACCCACTGTGCTCAATATCTCCACCAACCCTGACATCACTGCATTCCTAAATGTAAAAATTATAGGTCAATTGTGAAGATAATAAAAAAGCCTTGGATACAGGATGCCAGGAATCACCAAGCAGCTGTGGGTTATTGGATCTAAGTAGAATGAAACCTTAAGCTCTACAAGACAATTAGCATTAAAGCAGAAAGCGAGGGGATTTATGATGACATTCAACATTAAGCAGAATGCGAATTTTAGAATATTTTTATAAATCTCTGCAAGTGTGACAATTTGATTCTACACATTTTATTGCACTTTTTAATCCAGAGATGACTTGTTTCTGTGATCTTTTCTTAGAGAAATAAGTATTATTGAAGGAGTGAATAGAAGTGCTAAATGAGCCTGTAGTCTCAAAGGCTGCTTACAGATGAGAACATAACTTATAATATCTACCTCTTAGTGTTTTCAAAGAGAAGGAGGGTACCCAGGGGCCTCCAAACCCGCCTGCTCTACATGGGTTCTGCCACCTACCACATCAGCCCGAACACACTCTAATTATGTAAGACCTTCAATAGAAAATAGCTTTAATACAACTAGTGTGCAATAGAGAGAAAAAAATATATAGTTAAAATAGTTTCCAATTAAATATCCAACGCTACCCATCCCCTCGTGGGTAAATGCCAAGCCAAACAGGGTTGGACCAAACAGGGTTGACCCGAAGCAGGTCTTCGGTGGTCTAAAAGTCTAAGTTGTCTTCTGATGTGGACCCATGGAAAGGGGCAGAATGGGCCAGGCAAGTCTAGAAGGAAAAGAGAAAAATCAAAATACAAATCAAGATAAAGGCTAAAATTGTCAGCCTCACCATGGGTCTCTCATCTAGGCATCCTTCCATGTTCCCCAAGTCCTTGGTACAAGTCTAAGATGCAAGTGCAGCTTCTTCCCATGTCTCTCTGCTCCAAGTACCTCTTCCAGGTCTTCTTTTTGATCTCCTCCTTTCTTCTTCCAGTCTTCTCTAGCTTCTCCCCTCTGCCCAGCTCTACCTCCCTTAGGATGGGCCAGGGAAACTGGAATTTCCCCTTTCCCTGGGGATTACCTTGTTACATTAGCTAACACCCTACTTTTTTGGTAGACAAATAGAATTAGTCTATCATAACCTATGTCTGAAATTCATTAGTTTAATAATTTCCAGAACTCACTAAACTGAGAATGATACAGCAAGCAGAATATTTTTTTCTCAAAATATTCCATAGTTCTGGAACATTTACTGGCTTTTTAAATGCAGCCTAAGAGAGTATGTTTGGCCAAGAAAAGAACCACTAATTATGTATAAACTCACAATGATCTTTAAACTTTCAAAGTAAATTGTTCTCAGGGGGACAGACGCCCTTCCAGCTCCAGATGCTCTAAAAACCATAGCAAACTGCAAGCAGTCAGGTGACTCATGAAAAATATGATAAACTTGGTTAGTATCAGGTTAAGATAAATCAAACATGTATTTCCTTCCTGTTAGGTCCAGATTATGTTTAATCAGTTATAGAGAAAAGGCAGACCTCTCCTCTCTTTTCCTGAAAGGACAGACTGATTTTTCAGCCAAGAAAATACCCAATGCTCCACCCACCATCTACCCAGTGTCTAGCTCTCAATATATAATTATGAATTAATCAATGATTATAAGCACAATTCCATCACCATGCCTATCTCAAATAATCTTAATCCACACTCAACTTTTTAACAGCAAATAATGATAAATTGCCAAATACTGCAAGATTTTAAGGACATAAAATTGAATAAAACACTTATTTACCATTATGATACTCATGTCATGATAACCAATAACTGATGGCAGATTAATGTGGGGAGCACAATTAATTTCTAACTTCCCCAGAATGTATCATTGAGAAAATATTAGAATTCTTTATGCTGACATCGGTCAGCAGTTGATTCCATCAATGAGTGTGACGGCTTCAAGTGGGGAGAAATAGTGGGATGGAATTTTAAATTAAGCATAGATTGATTTTCTTGAACATTTTTAGGACATTCTTCATAATTAAATATCAGTGATAAGGGGGTAGGAAGAGCAAAAATTGTCAGAAACTATAAATTGCAATTTAAAATTATTAGCAGCCTTGCAGGTTCAAATGTGATCTGTGTGAAGTGCCATGACACAGAGATGTCACATCTCTGCAACATTTTCCCTTTTTCATTCTAGAATTATAGTATTATCATTTTGTCACAATATCCAAAATATGTATGCTACATATATAGTAATATTGTGTGTATATATATACTATATATAGAACTATATATAAAATACTATATATGTGTGCTGTGTGAAATATATGTGTATATAATATATACATATATAATGTAATGTTATATATATATATTTTTTTTTTAGTCCATTAATGTGGTCTTGTCTTTCATTCCTGATTCATACTACCCAGGCAATGAATTTTTGACCTTGCTAACTTAGTCATTTCCTATCAAGTAGCATTTCCTAAGTTTTCCAACCATTCTAAATTCAGTGTACTCTTCTGGAGACACATTTGCACTGTGGGGTCCCCACTTTAGAATTCCAAAGTCTGAGCACAATCAGAAAAGCATTTGTGGACCTCTGCATTCCCTGTAACTTGCACCCCTATTGCCTGTGCATCTTGTTAGTGCTCTGCTTGAATTCACACCATTAGAGCAGTAGCTCAGCTACTGTCAATCTGTTACCTTGGGCTCCTGCTAAGAGAAGTCAGCTCTACCTCCCCCTTCCCCGCGTTGTATCCCCAAAACAAAAGCAAACAAACAAAATTATTTGGTCCCTTCCCATAGCTGATAGGGTGATAGGATGTGACCAATTGTCCTTCCAAAACCAAAACTAGACCTGAACTAAGGGACAGAACTAAGAGATAGGACAGGCTAGTACTCACCAAAGCATATGCCCAGACAGGAAGGACCAGTGGCAATAACTACTAGAAAGAAATGCACGATAGCAGAACAGCAACTGTTTCAGATTATTTTTGTTTCTATTTGAAAGAACTGCAGGTTAAATTATAATCAGTGGCGTTTTAGTTTTTGTTATATTTTAAAGCATTTATTCCCAAGTCATTCAGGACCAGTATGTGTGTAATGAGTTAAAGTACAATAAGAAATAATTATTTTAAATTTAGCAAGGAAAAGATAGAAGTATCTTTCATGGATAAAAAATAATTTTGATGATGAGTTTTTAGCTAATTTGGAAATTACTTTCTTCTATTAGATTAGTTTTGAAATTAAGTGAAGATAATTTAAACGTTTAAATTTGGGTAAGGAAGGACTTGACAAAAAGTCAAGGCACTTTAAACATCAGCTCTCAAACATGGCTGCACTTTAGAATCATTGAGGAGTTTTTCACATTTTTTATGCCAGTAGAAGAGTAAAAACAATCAGTTAAATTATCACACATTGTAAAATACAACCCAATTACCAAGCAATAAGATATCAAAAAAGTAGTGTTAAAAATTATAATGTTGCCTTTGGAGGTTAGCTGCCAGGAATAAATAATCAAGCTTTTCCTAACATTGGGAAAATGGGGCAAAGGCGCAATGAACATAAAGCCAAAAATTGTGAGTAATTTTGTCTTTCAAGCTGTGAGGTTCTGAGGGGAAATATTTATGACTAGTTAAAGTTCAAGGGTTTTATTCTACTAGTTGAAAAAAATAGCAATCATACAAACTGTGACTATGAGCGTTTTTGATTTTCTTTTGAGAAACTATGTGATAATAACATTTTCTTTTAGAAATACAGATAAATGATTTGAACTCTATATGCTAAGAAATTTGCAGATACCAAGCAATTATCACCACCACATGTATTATGTGGGACAAAAATGTCAAGGATATGCCTTACATTATGATCCACATCTATTTTAATCTAAAAAATATATATCCCGGGGCCTCACTGGTGGCACAAAGGGTTGAGGGCCGCTCTGTGGAGCTTCCGCAGCCAATGCAACTCTAGTACAATCCCGGGCCAGGGAGGGGACCCACATGGCACAGCAGACCTCTCCTGCTTACCCTGCTGCTCCCCTCAGCAGTGTGTTTCAGTCACTCTGCTTGTTCTGCTCCCGGCTCTGTCTCTGGTGAATCCTCTCACCACCCCCATCTCGGACCTGTACCTCATCTCTTGCATAAATAAATAAAAATTTAAATATATATGTACATATATCCCATTTACAGTATTATTTGTAGTATTGATACACCTTTTCCATCACCAGTTCATCCCATCTTTTAACAGGTATTTTTTTTTCATATTCAGAAAATATTTGTACTGTACAAAAACAAGGATGCAATTTTATTTCAAAATATTTATCTATATACTTAGTATACCCACATATTTAATTCCTTATCCCAATCCATTCTAAGAATTAAAATGTTAGAAGTTGGAAATACAAAGTTTAATTTAAATTTCCTGTGTTTTTATGAAGATTTTCACAGGTAGAAATTTATGCTTCCATGTTATATACTCATTATATACCAAATATCATAGGAATTACTAGTTACCAGCAAAGAAGAAAAAATTAATTTCCTATTCTCAAGTTTTCCTGATCCTAAATATCATCATCAAACAAAAAGTGTGTCTTTGTTTATAGCTGTTACAGATCAACCCACTCAAATTGGTTTAAACAGGAAGGAATTTGCTCAGATGCCTAGAGATTCAGAGGTAGAGCAGGTGTTGCTATTGATTTAGCCTGTGTCTCTTGTTTGACTTACCTCCTGTCTTTGTCCATCTCCATGTGTGACTAAAGTCATTCTGGGCCTTGTATAAATTTTATAAAAGTGCAAAGTAAAAAAAGAAAAGAAAAGACAGTGGCTTCTGAAAATATTCCAAGAGGACATCAAAGAATTTTTTCAGAAAATTGCACTTCACATTTCAGTGTGCCCAAATGAGTCCATTCGTTAGTCAACTGCCAGAAAAATGGACAGAATTACCTTTATTTATTTCTTTTTTAAAGATTTATTTATTTATGCATACAAGAACTGGGTATAGGCCAGAGGCGAGGGGGTGGTGGTGGTGGTGAGAGGATTCACCAGAGACAGAGTGGGGAACAGAACAGGCAGATTGACTAAAACACACTGCCAAAGAGAGTAGCTGGAGAGACAGGAGAGGTCTGCCTTGCCATGTGGGTCATGCCATGTGGCCTCGCCACGTGGCAGGGGGGCAGGGATCAAATTTGTTCTGCAGTGGCTGCAGATAGCTTCATAGTGGAAGCCCCAACTTTTAAACCAATTATATGCACTGAAGCCAAGAATATGACCTATGACAGAGGGTTTCATGGGAGAGGAGTGACTTCTGAACATAATTGTAATTATGTTAGGATGGCAGGTGGGAGAAAGGATGTTTGGTGGGAAAAATGAAGTTCACTATATAGTCAAGGCACCAGGGTTTAGATAATAGGTAAAAAGAAATCCATTTAGACAAACTATATTAATATAAAAAATGACTTCCATATAGTAAATAAAAATCATTATGTCTTTTATTATGCCTTTCTAAAAAATCTGCAAATATAGCATTATATCCAAACATACCAAAATATGTGTACATGGTATCATGTATAAACATAAGTATATTAATATTTAGGGATGGGCCAATAAAAGCTATTTTTAATTATAAGTATTATGGATATTTTAGAAAAATCTCCTTGGTAAATTACGTCAAAATATAAAAATCAATATTTTGCAATAATTTAATAATTGTGAAAAGTATTAATTTATATAAAGAATGTACTAATAAATGATTAGTAAATAGAGAAATTGCCTGCCAAGTTTATACAAATATTACAGTCACCTTAATTAGATAGTAATAAATTTGTCTAATTTCCCTTTCGAGTCAGCAACTCTATTTAAATTATTTAGGTAATACGATTCTGAAAATAGGTATTAAATATCATCATTCTCTTTTGTTGAAATGCCACACATATACTATATTTAATATCAGCTATTTAATTCAATTTCATATATTTATTATAAGAGAAAACTCTCCAAAAAAATAACTTCACTTCTAATAATCATATGACAATGATAATTTGAAGAGTTTGAGAAAAATAAGTATTAGAAAAAAAATTAAATTAATTTCATACCTACAAACCTGAAATCTGGTAAACCCAAGTTTCTCTTTAATTTTATAAGACATAGTGAATACAGGATCACTTTTTCATAGAAGAATGATGAGAATTTATTGCTCCAGCATTATAATTTGAATTATTTAAGTGTATATAACTAAAGTTTTATAGTGTTCAAATATTCTTTTCGGTAAGAGATCAGATTTATTCTTATATTGTAGAAGTTCAGGATACCATGATGCTCTCTGCTTTGGTTTTTTTTTAAAGATTTATTTTATTTATTCATACAAGAGCTGAGATGTAGGCCAGAGATGTGGGGTATGAGAGGATTCCCCAGAGACAGAGTGAGGAGCACAACAGGTGGATCTACTGAAATACACTGCTAAGTGGAGCAATGGGTGAAACAGTAGAGGTTTGCTGTACCAAGTGGGTCAGCTCACTGGCCAGAGATCAAACTTAGGCCATAGCGGTGATAAACTGAGCCTTAACCCCTATGCTACCAGGGAGACCATGCTTTCTGGTTGTAACCTAAGTTTTGGCTAAATATTTATGTTAATACTTGATCATCCCACTTAGGACCAAGTAATACTTGGGGGTGGGGGGACTCTATTATGAGTATATGTCTGCACATATCTACACATACATTTATGTTTACATATATGTGATATCTTTACAATGAGTATGTATATGTGTGTATATATATACACACACAAAGATAGGAGATTCTGGGAAAACTTGTAAACTTTGAGTGGTAAATGTCTCTGGTGATTGTCATCACATATATGTCTACTTTGAGTATTTTATTTTAACATTTATTATATCTCTAATGAGGGAAATTCAATGAAGGGAAAAGTGCAGTAGACTTTGGTTTTAGAAGGTAAAGGCTAAGTTGTTCTTAGGGAACTGATTAGAGTATGTTCACACTAGAGCAATCATCTAATTAAGACTGAGAGTAAGGTTAAATCCCACTAGGGTAATTATTCAGTTAATTACTCTGGTGTGAGTATAGCCTTAGTCTATGAAACATAGAACATGAGCCTGTATCTAAAGGGGGAGGAGGTCAGGGCCATCTTCCCAGCAAACCAATTTAAACGATTTGATTGAGTGGTTTCATAAGTCAAACAACATTTTTTTAAATTAACATTTAAAAGGAGAGTGCTTAATTAGTTCTAGGCACAAACATCAGACACAGACTTATCACCAGAAAGAAATGTCAAAGTGCAGGATTTGTAAAAATCCAAAATATGATGGCCATTTGAGCAGTTCAGCAACCCCACCATAGCATGCACAATCATTTATTTGTCAAATCACTGACTCATTTACTCACTTCATTATTCAATAAGTAAATATGTATTGAGTGTCTAATAGTGTGGATATAAAGTTTATCTGCAATTTTAATGTGCTGTCTAGGCATTAAGCAGAAAAAGGAATGAGCATTTCTTGCAGCTTTATCAACTGTAAGCATCCAAAGTACTGTGAGGAGTGGTGGATTTACACCAATCTTGAGTAATAATGCACATTCATTTCCTTTCTTCCAAGGAAGCTTGTCTTTACTGTGTGTAGCTTCTTAAATTTCAAATAGCATCTCTGGGACGTTCATCTCTGGGCCTTTATAATGCAAAGCCAAGCCACTACTTAGTTTTGACACAGAATTCTGGGTTTGTGTTCTTATGTCAAACAAATAAGGCTATACAGCTAGTTCCTAAAACACTGTTTCATTGCTATGATGACACTAAAAAATGAAATAAATCAAAGATACCAGTTTTGCAGTCTTTATCCTTCTTCCCTCCCCCAACCTTGTTAGTTCGGCATTGAACTTGCAAAGATAAGTAGTTGAAGACTTTTTTTCTTCATACACTTTCTGCATCTCTGAAAAGTTCATGGAGTGAAGTGAATCTGTTTCCTGAAAGGGGAATTAAGAACTAGTTTTCCTGCACTTTTGAAGCTGCTCAAGCATGAGACTCTTATTGACTGTGTATCTTCCATTTAAAATAAGATTCTGGGGTTTTTCCTGTTTTGTGAGATAAAGAACAGGAGAAGAAACAGGCTGTCTGTTAACTAAACTGTATGATTGATTCATTTTTTAGTCACTGTATTCATGGACCTTAAACTATGTCTTTAAATGTATATACTGTGTAAGTATATAGACTTTAAATAGCATTAATTACACATTTAATTTCATTGCCTTAGATAAAAAAATACTATTGTACTGATGTTATGTTATATTACTTACTCACTAATGAATGAAAGAAGTTTGTTTTTCCTAAGATTCTGAAAGGAAAAAAAAAAGGAAATCGGTAGTCTTTATATTGATCTACTTATTCCATGTCTATGTATCTATAGACTATTTGATCTTTTTCAGGATTTTGGTTTTGTGCCAAATTCTGGAAGAATCTTCTTTCTAGACAGGATGTTTAGTGAGACCCTTTCATTAGTAATCATGGAGATCAAAATTTAAGGCACTGTTACTTCTTCTGCTCTGACGTTTTAATTTCTTTCTAGTAAATAATCTTCTACCTCACATACCTGTATCGAAGGGAGCTATTCAAACCTTAGTTCCAGTAATATTCTTGTCTTTCCTATCACTTTTTATCTACGTGTGGTAGAACATCATATGTTCAATTCATGTAATTTTGATTATTCGTGATTTTAAATAGAACCTATTTTGCTTATGTTTATATATACACTTCCATTTCCATCATAAGCTTATTCATTTCTCTTTGTAGTCTTTTATTTTCCCTTTTGGGAAAACTATTTCTCTTTGTAGTCTTTTATTTTCCCTTTTGGGAAAACTGAATTATTCTCCCCACCGTCCACATCCTGGAACATAAAACCTCTATGATAAAAAGCTAAAGACTGAGTCAGTAAATACCATTATTCTGCTTTACCTGCTACAGTGTGTGTTTCCGAGAGCAGGACTCATGTGTCTTTCTTGTTATGTCTCTACTGTTTCATACATTACTTGGCATAAAGATGTGTACTTGATATTTTAATGATCATATGAGTGAGTAGATAGTCTCTCTTCTGCATTCATTGAAATCCCAGTTCAGTTAGCGTTCATTTTATTACTATTCAGAGTTGCACAAAATAATGAATCTTCTTTATACTAATCTCTATCGGTGTCCTTTTTCCATCTAATTGTGCTTTTCCTCATAATTTAGGAAAATAAAGAGTTCATGATCCATGTTAGTAGATTAAATTGATACCATTTAGGGTTTTTTTTTTTTTTTTTTTTTTTGCTATGTTTGTTTGCAATTCTCTGTCCAGTTGTTCCCTCGTCCTTAGTTAATTGTCTCTCCATCTAATCAATGTAGGTTGTACCTAGTTAGGGTCCAGTCATCAGAGGGTGGTCTCAATCTGTATACAAAATCTATGGTAGATAAGAGGCAGTGAGCATTACCTACCTATGAGTAGAGCTGGAGTTCTTTGTTTTCTTTTGTGTCTATTTCCTTGAAGAACAATCCTTTTATTCAAAAGAAAGAGAAGGTTGGGCCTCCCTAGTGGCGCAGTGGGTTAAGCAACTCACTATGAAGCAAACCACAGCCACTGCAGCACAAGTTCGATTCCTGCCCCTGGCCAGGGAGGGGACCCACATGGCGGAGCAGACCTCTCCCGCATCCCCACTGTCCCCCTTAGCAGTGTATTTCAGTCCATCTCCCTGTTCTGCCCCTCGCTCTGTCTCTGGTGAATCCTCTCACCTCCCGCGCCTCTGGCCTGTACCCCAGCTCTTGTATGCATAAATAAATAAATCTTTAAAAAAATTAAAAAAAAAGAAAGAAAGAGAGGGTTACCAGTTGGAGTTCATCTTACAAAGTTCTCAAGTTGCTAGTTCATGACAATTTTTCTCTTTTATTCCAACTGTTCAAGATTTAGGCATTGTCAAGCATTATGTAACAGATGACAAAACCCAGAATAACTACAAAAATAAATTTAAAATTGATGTCTGTGATAAAATTCTTCCTTTCTTAATAGATTTATCCTATTTTCCCATACAGCTGCATCACTTTTTTTTTCCTTCTCCTTGACATGATTATATTACAACCTGATTTCAGAGCACTATTAACACTTCAATGTGCTTGCCTGTTTATTTTTAATCATTAGAAGGTGAGACTGTGGGGATCAAGAAAGTGCTGAAATAATTTTAGATCTCTCGATGCCTAATATTTTTGAAATCCTGATACCTACACTGAATTTTTTCCATTTATGATTCTATGTTATGACTTCTTCTCCTGGTTGAACTTTGATCATGCTTCCTTACATATTTAATCCAGAACAATGAAAACACATCCATACTGGATCTAGAAACATATCTGGGAATGCTATGCTCTTCAGGCTTTCCTGTCAATGGTCTCATGGTGATAGAGCTGCCATGATACTGTCCACTTGATATTTACCTGGATTATTGGGGTAGATGGTAGTGGAATGAAATAGACATAATGAGGAGATTGATGATGACCAATGTAGAGATACTTCCTATTTGAAGATGGTACACCAGATAGTATTATTGATTTTTGAAAATAAGGATGGTAGAAAAAAGAATTGGTGACCTAAAGTTATTTCCATTCTGATTACAAAGATGTCTTAACAATCCAGTCTGTTTATAAAGACCTTGCTAGCAAGTAGCTTTCTTATTTGGACACAGAAGCTGCATGACATCTCTGCAAAGCAGGTGTCTCATTAATGAATTATACATTTCTTCCATTCAGATGTTCTGAATTATTGCCTCAAGGGTGTTGAAGGAAGGCTTCCTAACTGCACTAAAGTAAATTTTTAAGATAAATACATTTTAGAACAGAAACATAGTCTCATATTTGGTTTTGGCTTTCTAATATCACTTTCCACTCATCTTCAACATATATGGTTGAATTTGCTAAAACACATCAACTTCTACTGATTTAAAATAAGAATCTAACATAACCAGTCTTAACTGGTAACATAATAGTAAATCATGCCTATCTTAATTGATCAAGAACAAACATTTTGGGAAACAGTATTATAGTAACCTGTCTTGGAAAGTCATCTTTAAAAGTTTTGGGGAAAATTCAGAATTCATGTTTAGAGACTTGCATCTTTTTATTTATATGTCCTCTTAGAATATATGTATAACAGTAGAAAACTGAGATTACATATATGTGAACTATTTGACATAGTAGAGTTACTGAAAAAGAACAGTTCTCCTCCCTTATAGTAGTAGCAAAGCATGTTACATTTATAACTGGAAAGTTCAAGTTAAATCATACTTAACAGCATCATAACACACATGAATCACTATAACTTAAGTGGAGAGTATTGTCTTGTTCACGTGTATAAGTGAAAGAGTAGAAACCTCAAAGCTTTTCTAGGACAGTAGTAGCAGAGATTAAGGAATCAAGGATGATAATCATTTGGATAGAAAGTAGTTTCTAGGTATCAGTTCTTTAACAAAATTCTCTAAAAATTGCAGTTACTCTAACTATGAAAATGACAGTTTCAAATAATAGCAACCAGTTTTTAGTTAAAAAATTAAGGATATATATATATTTATCAGATTTATTATATATTAGATTCATTCATTTATATTTGACATAATTTGTATTCCCCAGGGAGTTCCCACCATCATTTCACCCATGCACCATCACCTCAGTCCCTTGTGCACCTTCTGCCCTCATCTCCGTCTTTGCTCTCCCCTCCCAACCCCCCCTTCCATAGTCCCTTTGATTTATCTTTGACCTTTTGGTCTTGTTGAGTTTTTTGTTTGTTTGTTTGTTTGTTTGTTTTTGGTTGTAATTGCCCATTTCCTTGAGCTTAATCTTCTTTGTTGTTGTTGTTGTTGTAGTTGTTGCTCTTTCATATTCCTCCTAATCATAAAGTCATCTGATATATTTCTCTTGCCTTCTGTTTCACTGAGTATAATTTCACTTGTTTCACTGAGTATAATTCCGTCTAGCTCCATCCATGTTTCTATAAATGACCATAGTTTATCATTTTTTATTGCTGAATAGTATTCCATTGTGTATATGTACCACATCTTCTTGATCCAGTCATCTACTTTTGGGTATTTGGGCTGTTTCCAGGTCTTACCAGTTATAAATAGTGCTACAATAAACATAGAGGTACAGGTACTCTTTTAGATCTGTGTTTTTGTGTCCTTTGGGCAGATCCCTAGGAGTGGGATTGTCAGATCATATGGTAGTTCCATCCCTAGTAGACTGAGGAACCTCCATAAGGCCTTCCATAATGGTTGGATTAGCTTGCATTCCCACCAACAGTGTACTAGGGTTCCTTTTTCTCCACATCCTCATCAGCATTTGTTGTTGTTGAAGGATATATATTTTAATAGAGGTTTATTCTAGTTCTAAGGATCCAAAGGAAAAAATGATTATTTTTTTTATTATTTTTCCAAAATGATCCAGCACTGCTTAGGTCCCTTTTTTTTTTCAAATTCAGCTCTACTTCCAATCTAATAATTGTTGCTATGTCTCACAAACTCACTAAAATTTCTTGCCCATGTCAAATTTTAGAAAAAGCTATACCTACCCTAATTGTATCTGTTTTAATAAAATCACTAGCGATAATTTTGAGCTTATACCCTTTGTCATCCTCTTCACTTTCATTCAGTGAATTTGACCTAAGCCCAGCTAGGTTTTAAGTAAGTTGTGATGCAAAGGATATAAAAATATTTCACAAGTTCCTTCTAGATAAGTAGCATCAAATATGTATTAAAATTATTGATCCTAGACAGTGAACAGTTACTAAAATATGCATGTTTAAAAAATGAATGAATAATTAACTGACAAAGGAATTTAAAGAGAATGCTGAAAACATCAATCCATGTGATTGCATGCATTCAAGATTAGTTGTAGTAACTGAAACTCTATCAAGTTTTGCATACTTGCCTTATATTATCTCTGTTACTCATTATAAAAATTGTACTAGGAGGTTGGTGTTACTGACTTCATTTCTCACATTACAAAAGCAAATAAAAGAGGCTCTGAGTGTTTTGACAATGTATCAAGGTTAAGCTGCTAATAAGTAGTGGCACAGTCCTATGGACACACAGGCTCTTTCTGCATGAAGCTGGCTTGCTTTAAAAACATCAATGCATCTAGCCATTTCATTGACTAGGTGCTTTAATTGTCATATTGTTGTGCAGTATGACAAAGAATGACCTTAAGAATACTACAAAGAATGTCTTTACAGGATATTAGAAGATAGTTATGCTTACAATTTTAGTGCATCTCCTGAGCAATGAAGTGATTGCAATGAGGCTAAAAGTATAAGCTGCCAACACAGAACAAGACCTGGGCTAAGGTCATGGATACAGTGTGTGCAAATTTATGACACTGGAAATGCCAAGATAAAATTAATTTTGGTTCATTTTATGACTTCAAGTGAAAACACTAATGAGATTCCACTATCACCAAACTGACATGGAGTGAGGGAAAAAAACAAAAATGAGGAAAGCCCGTCCAGGATAGTAGACATCTCTGTGAAATGAGCAAATGATGTGACAGGACTGTATTTTCAAAACAATTTCAAATAAGATATTATAATTTTAATTTGAAATGCAATTGCTTTTATAAAATATAAGGAATCTATACTTGGTTAATTGTATTAGAAATTTTTTTTGAGTTTCATGCTTTAATTGAATATAATTGTATACTAATACTTAGTGGGACTTTTAAGAGATGATCTGCTACAATCTTATTTTCAATATGGTAAGTCATTTTGTTATGATTGTCATAATATATTTCATTAATATATTTGTCAAAGCTAATGGGAAAAGGATTAGACATGATAAGATAGTCACTCTACTAATGAAACCTATAGTCTTCATTAGTGAACTATATCCATCTCATTTCATGTATACAGGTTAAATGAGATGGACAGACTGATAGAGTGAGACAAGCATACAGCACAGAATAGAAGATAGGCCTGTTAAAGGGGACATTCTCCTGAATGTTTTGTGGGTTTGAACATATCCTTCAACAATACTTATTTTAAAATAGAAAAAAGAAATTACTATTAATCAGGAGACACATACAGTTCAGAATATTCAGCAGGTCCAGAGGAAACCAAGTTAAACAATTTTGGTTTACATGAAATGTAGCCATGTAAGTGGGAAGTTTAGCATCAAGTTTTTCAGTAGCTTCAAGGGACTCTAGATAGTGTTTGTTATTTAAAAAAAAGGAATTGCTAAAAATCATAAAAGGAACTGAATTTATAACCAGAGTGATAATTTATAAAGATAGCTGTGGTAATTTTCTGAAGGTTTGATTCATCAGTGGAATAGACAGAAGAGAAGAGACCACCTAACAATTATCCAGGTGCTGGGGAATGAGAGATTAAATTACAGTGATTACAAGAGGAATCATAAGTCAGGAGCTAATAAGAAGCATGGAGTAAGTATGGGATAAATATTAAATATTCATAAATACAACAAGGTCGGCAACTCACAGAATTTAGGGGTTAATGCTTAGTGTAAAAGTGTATGGATGAATTATGGGAGTTTTCAAAAGCAATAAGAAGAATTAAATGTGAAAAACAATAATAATAATTGTAAGTGAAAGCCACAAGAGAGGTTACTTTACAAGTGAAATTAAGAGGGATAGGTATTCAGTGTTCTTTACGTCGTTTGAAATATGTGACTTGAACATGGGAGGAAGTTAGGGAATGAAAGCATTTATGAATTTAAAGGAGATACAATTTACAATTCAGTTGCAAACACAACTATAAAATGTTCATAGAGAGAAGGAAAAGGACATCACTGGAACTACGAAAAATAATTTGGGAGGAAATAAAAGATAAATCAGAAATGTATAAAGCGAAGCTGACTATTATAGCAAGCAATAGAATGCCTTTTTTAAAATAAAGATTAATTTTATGTATGCACACAAGAACTGGGGTGTAGGCCAGAGGTACAGGGGCTGAGAGGATTCACCAGAGACAGAGTAGGGAGTAGAACAGGAGGATTCAATGACATAAACTGCTGAGAGGAGCAGTGGGTGAGACAGGAGTGGCTGTTGAGCCACATGGGTCAGCTCCCTGGCTAGAATCAGACCTGTGCTGCTGTGGCAATATAGGGCTGAGACTTAACCCCTGTGAAAACAGGGAGGCCCTAGAGGCATGCTCTTAATGGTCATTCAATAGATCACATGAAACATTTCTTAAGATAGGAGTGTAGTTTGAGCAAAGGACATCATTCCTGCAACTTCAGTGTGCCCTTGTGCCCCTCAATGCATGGCTGCTTGAATCCTTCCACATTGAGCCAGTGCACTTTTCTTCTGGGTCAATATTTCTATTGTGTTTGTCTCCTCCCCAGCCACCATTACCAAATGCAGAGAGTGTTAGGGATTGTATGACACCCATTTTAAACAAGAATACACAGCTATCCTTTTCGTTGTTGCTGGTGCTTCAGGTGCAAATGTTATTCTCTTATTCCAAATACATGAGTGAAATGATTTCCTTTGCAAGAAGAAATTCTCTTATCTGTGTACTGTTTCTTAACCTACTACTGCTATGATAGTGTAAGATCAACAGACTTGTCTACCAAATAATGGAGCTTGCAATGATGGTCCACTTCAGTTACTGAGAGATTTTCAGTATAGGAAAAAAGACTTAGATTTCTCAGTAGAAGACAAACTTAGATTATTTTTTTAACAGGATACATAATGGCCGTCAAAAGCATAGTAGGAAATAGTAGTAGACATTATAAAGTATGATATTTTTATGCACTTAGATATTGCTGTGTTTTTTTTCTGTAAGTGCTAAAGTTTGAAGATCAATACCAACTTCTCTTACAATGCTAGTTGTATGTAGGTGTGTGCTTGAGGGGTGTGTGTGTCTGTGTGTGTGTGATAGAGAGAAGCTGAGAGACTAAGAAGTGGAAAAGCAAGAGTAAGCGAAGAGTGAAGCACTCTAGTAACTGTTACTATATTGATGTGCTTATTTCAAAATGCTAGAACTGAGATATTTTAAAGTGTCCTCATCTTTTCAAATTTCCTGTGCATGCAATATAAAAGAAAACACACTTTTAAAGGGCCAGTCCTCACATTTACAGAAGGGAGACTATTCATTTTCAGCCTTTTCTTTACTTCCATGTTTCGTAAACAATAAGGTGAAGGAAGTGTTTGGTCTCTGACTCTTGGTTGTTCTTCTGGATGCTCATTCTTATCTCACATTCATCCCAGAACCACTGTTCAGAGCCCCTTTCTGCCTCCTTCCATTTCTTGGCTTTCTCTGAGCAATAATCAGACTTGTGAAATGATCATTTACTCACTCGTTTAATTATCGCTTTTGTAAGTCATGTAATTGGATGAAAAAAACAAAAGTCTGAACAAGTTACTTAAACTAGACCTCTGAATACAATTATTTATGATTTCTTGATTATGGTTGTTCTTTTCCCATCTGTATCCCTTCTTTTCTATTGGCATAACATACAAGAGAAATTAAATTACATATCAGATAATTGATACCTCAACTTAGCTTGGCAAGAGAAGGAGGACTTTTTATTTATCTCATTGCAATGTGGAAAAAATGTAATATGAGTGAGGATGTGGAAATGATCTAAGCTCAGCTTTCTGTAACTATCCTATGATCTGAAAGCCTGTGATTAAAAGCCTGTCATTAAGAGCATTTACTCCTGGAAAATACAGACACACATCACACATTGCTTTTTTTTTTTTAATTAAAATATTTTAAAATTTACATATACTTGCCATTAATTGTAATCCCCATGTATGTCCCATCACCATCTCACCAGTGCACCATCACCTCAGTCCCTCGTGCTCCCATCTTCCCTCAACCCTCCCCCTCCCTCCCCACCAGGTGTCCCCAGTCTGTCCTTGTGTCCTCATTTTTGGTTTCTGTGTCTTTATTGCTGTTATTGTTATTATTATTATTGTTCTTATTCCTTTCCTTTTTTGAACAAGTCTATATCCCATCTTATCTACATGAATGTCATATGTACAGAATGTTGAAGTGCATCATTAGTGTTGTTTATCAGACTAATTCCAGTTCTAATGGAAAAATCAATACCTAAGAGTGTTGGTTAGATGATGCTACGGGCACTTATTGGACAAATATTGAGGTTTCAGGAGATGTAAGTCCTAGAATAAGATCCACTATAGAGGGAAATATAACCACCTTTCTTGTGAACATTAACTGCCTTCTCTGACCTAAAATTAGTCCTTCAGGAACTTAATCTTCCTTCAACATCTGATGACTTCTGGTTGTGTCCAACTTTCTCTGCAGGAAGTAATGGGTGCATATGTTTAGAAATACTAAGTTTTTTTTTTTTTTTCTTGTTTGTTTGTTTTTAAAGATTTATTTTTTTATTCATACAAGAACTGGGGCATAGGCCAGAAGTGCAGGGGATAAGAGGATCCACCAGAGACAGAGTGGTGAACAGAACGAGCAGATTTGACTGAAATACACAGCTGAGGGGAGCAGCAGGCGAGGCAGGAGGTCTACTGTGCCATGTGGGTCACCTCCCTGGCCAGGGACAGGGATCGAACTGGTACTGCAGTGGTTGCGGTTTGCTTCATAGTGCATTGCTTAACCCACTGCGCCACCAGGGTGGGCCCAGAACTACTAAGGTTTTATTTGTTTTTGTTTTTATTTCTTAAAGATTTATTTTATTTATGCATACAAGCACTGGGGTACAGGCAAGAGGTGTGGGGGGAGGGGTGAGAGGATTCACCACAGAGAGCAGGGAGCAGAACAGGCAGATCAATAGAAGTACACTGCTGAGGGGAGCAGCGGGCACAGCAGGAGAGGTCTGCTGCACCATGTGGGTCCCCTCCCTGTCTGGCAGCAGGGATTGAATTCGTGCTGCAGTGGCTGTGGTTTGCTTCATAGTGCATTGCTTAACCCACTGCGCCACCAGGGAGGCCCAGATATACTAAGTTTTAAATGGAGAGTTTTTAAAATGAAAAATAAAAACTTCCTAGTTATTCCTAACGTTTACCATTTCATGCCCTTTCCTTAGAGTTAGATCTTTCTATAACTACAGAACTAGAGACAAGGGTAAAATAATGGATTGAAACATAAGAGAAGTGACATCAGAGTTTATCTTTGCTAAGTTTATCTTTAAACAAGCCACTGAATGGTAACCTGTATTGATGTCAAGTATCTTTTAAACAAATTTTTGGTATTTTGTTAAGTTTCTGTTTTATAAGTCCTATCTCACCAATGCAAGAGTCCAAGTTTGAAGTTTGTATCACCATTAGTCTGGTATTCAAATCTCAAATACCAAGGAAAGACATCTTTTAAGCAGCAAGTTTAGAATAACCATTCATGGGTGGCAGAAAATTTAATGAATTAGGCTTAGAGGGACAGCTCTATAGAACTCTAGCTACTGGGTCACACTGTTTTATTGGGTATGCAATCTCTTGAGTACTAATTTTCATGGGGTAGGAAAGTTTCACTTAATATTTGAGTCAAATGCACATAAATACAATAGGCATTTTTTGGGGGGAATCCACATTATAATAATATAAATATATAATTAAATGCAGCAAAAAAGTTGGGAGGAAAAAGGCTACCTAAGAAGTTTGGGGACTGGCCTGCAGACAGGGAATACCCGGTCCTGAGAGTTCCTGGAATCAGTCTATCTTCAAGAAGGGAAATTGCCACTTCTCAGATTGACAGTCCCCAGCAACTCACCAAAATCTTAGAGACTTTAGGACTATAGGCATGGAGTCCAGAAGCATCTCAAATTGCCTCATATCTGGTGCCTATATTTATATCACTTTTTAGAGACATAGTTCGGGACTATCCATTAATTTTAAATTAAGTGGAACCTCTCAACACAACCAGGTTTTTATTTGTCCTTGAGTTTCACCTTTTGGTTTATCAGTGTCTTCAAAAACAAGTGAATGCTTTTCTTTTCATTTTTTTACAAAGATTTATTCATTTATGCATACAAAGCCGGGATACAGGCCAGAGTAGTCACAGGAGGTGAGAGGATTCACCAGAGACAGAGCAGGGAGCAGAACAGGCAAATTGACTGAAATACACTGTTGAGGGGAACAATGGGAGAGACAGGAGAGGTCTGTTGGGCCATGTGGGTCCCTTTCACAGTGTGGAGCTCAACACTGCACCAGCAGGGAGGCCCAACAGGTGGCTGCTTTTGAAATGATAACTTAAGTCACTCCATCACAGTTGTCTCCCCCCTTCCATAAACCAGCATCATTTAATATCAGTACATATCACATCTTGATCACTCTGAATTATTACAATATCAATACATATGACACTGATCCACTGGCTCAAAGGTTCTAATTTATGAAACTATTTTAATACTTAAAATATTTCAACTGTATAAATATTGGTAACTAAAACAAATATTTTAAAACACGATTGAATCAGAGAAAATGTATCTATATTCTAGATGAGACTTGTGGGCTTCTAGTTTATGAACTTAACATAACTTTTCATGCTGATTTCTTTTTCTGGGATATTAAACAAAAATGACCCACTCCCTAAGAAGTATTGCCCAACTTCCAACCCATTAACTGGCAACAGACTTGAGTAGGGACATGTGGCAAGAAGAGTAAAGAGTTAGACACAGGACTAGGAGAAGGTATGGTTAGAGTAGCATATTAGAAGAGAAACTGAAATTTTTATTAAGGCGATACTAAACACTTTCTTTTTTAAACATTCTAACTTTCTAAATTTGTTCATTTATTTGTTTTTAATTGAGATAATATTTGGATACCCCCATCAGAATTTGCCACATACACACCTACCACCAAACTACCTATAATGTACCACAGTAGATAGTCTTGTGTTTCTGACACATTTAAAACATGAAGGAAATATTCTGCATCGTGGTAAACTTTTAAATATGAAAATATACAATTAGCAAGAAAAAAATCCAGGGAACTTATATGTATATGTACATAGGTATATATAGTGCACACACACACACACATACCCAGAGGTAGAAAACATAATTCATTCTAGGATTAAAGATAAAGACTGGGGGGAAAAAAACCAAAACTATGAAGATTAGAAAAAAAGTAAATTTACTACCTCCTTATACTTCAAAGAGTATATTAATAAAGAAATAGAGTCCATATTTCTGTTGACCACTGCATCCCTAGTGCCCCAGCTAAGTAGCAATTCAATATTTGTTAAATCAATTACCATGTATTTATGAGTGTGCACTTCAGAACAATATGTGCACACTTTACTAGAATATGTATTTGCTTTAGAAGAATCATTGAACAATAGCTATTCAGAACCAGGGAAAATTTTAGACACAATCCAGTTCAGCATTGTCAATTTACTTAGAAGAAAGAGACATAACTAAATAAATTAGCTTGCCAAAGTCACAAACATTGCAACATCTAGGCTGAGACAAAGCCCCCAGTCCTTAAATTATAGATCTGACATGAATATAGAGATAGCAGCATTTGTAATCTAACTTATGAAAAATAAGCTATATTTAGTAAGCACATATTTACATCTTGAACTTAATGGTTTATAGTGGAGTATAGATGAGTATAGATAAATCCATGAATTTGCATGTGTGATACATTGAAATATACAAATTTTATATTATATATAACCACATGCTTTGTATTTTATTTAACTCCATTAGAATAAGTTATTTTTCTACTGTTATTCTATATCTGATATTTAAAATATTAATTTGAGCATCAATTTGAAGCTATTTTTTACATAGAAAATATCCTGTTGGTAATAACATTGCAGACATGTTCTGAGATGTTCTTTAAATAAGTCTCCATGTCAATGTTTTCATAGTTTTGCCCTGTGCTCTCCTCTTGATTGCTTCTCTTCCAGATGACCGGAATCAATTTCTAGTCATGCAATTGCTACACACTTGTATATGGGAAGTCAATATACAGTCAAAGGCCTATGACTTCCATGCAAGTGATTTTATTATAAAGTCCCTATATTCTTCAGCCTGTCTCGGAATCATATACCACCTTCCACATCCATTATTTTTCCCATCAATTTTACAATCTGATTTTAAATTGTTTATTGGATTTTCCCCACATTGTTAAAATCTAGAAAGCTGCCTTCACTTAAAACGCAAATTACTTATTAAAGAAAATTTTTTAGAAATACTATTTTTTGACAGTGAGGAACAAACATGGGCTGTGAAATGAACATAGAATTACAGTTAAAAAGATCTTAAAATTCCAATGACTATACGCTTAGATGAATTAATTCTGCCTAATAAGCCTCAGTGGTCCCATTTATAAAATCTTGATAATGATGCCAATTTTACTGAACTCTGATAAGATTAAAACAATGGATTTATTTAAACAGTTTAATAAATGCCATTATGTTTTCATTCCTTTTTGTCTTAAGATTAGCTATGTGACAGTTGTGCTCCTGTGTAAAACAAGAGTTTTATTTTAAAACTATAGAAGTTTATCTCTCTAGTATCCAATATACTCTGTCCCTATTACACAATGGCTTAACAGTGCAGAGATATTGATCTAGCATGAAGTCTTGGGACCTCAGCCACAAGCTTCCTTGACACACTAGACTAGCTCAGGAAGAAACAAGTTGAGTTTGTCTAATTAAAGCCCAGGACTGTGTGATGGTGCATAGGTGAATCGGTGGTAGAAATTCTAGGGGGACTACACTTGAGAAAAGAAAGCACACATTGTTTAAAAATGAACAATGAAGTAAAATATATATAAATAAATAAATTTTTTAAAATAATTAAACAAAGACAAAGTCTTCTACTTCTGGATGCTAAATGACTCAAACTGAGAACAAAGCAACAACATAGAAAAGAACCTAAGCAGGAGACACAGAGAAATAATTTTAATATATTGTTGTATTGGTAAATGCATGCTCTTGAATCAGTGGAATGTAGGTTGTTTAATGTTTATATTAAGTATTACCGTTATTTGATTTTTTTTGCTTTTAAGAAATCTGAAATGCATTTCTTTGCCTCTGTTTTCCTTCCTTTTTGATTGTTTCCTTGTTATTTTTTCTCTAGTAGTAGAATTATTAGACCAAATCACATGAGTGTTTTTACAGTCTTGTAGCATATTTCTACAATGCTTTCCAAAATTGTTGTGAACATTATTTTCTTCTTTATTGATTGGTGAGAAAGCTTGTATTTCTGCATTTTTTTCTTCCATTTGTGAATTATATTTTTTAAAATTGTTTTCAAAGCTGGTAAGCAAGAAATCTTCTCAAATTCATATTTTAGTTTGTTATGTGTTGGTTAGTTGAAATTATTTTTTTTTAAAGATTTATTTATTTATGCATACAAGCACTGGGGTACAGGCCAGAGGTGTGGGGGGGTGAGAGGATTCACCACAGAGAGCGGGGAGCAGWACAGGCAGATCAACAGAAGTACACTGCTGAGGGGAGCAGCGGGCACAGCAGGAGAGGTCTGCCAGGCCATGTGGGTCCCCTCCCTGGCCGGCGGCAGGGATCGAAATCATGCTGCAGTGGCTGCGGTTTGCTTCATAGTGCGTTGCTTAACCCACTGCGCCACCAGGGAGGCCCAATTGTTGAAATTATTTTTAATCTGTTTAATAATCATGACACTGCTCTTTCCTCATGAAAAGTCTTTTCCAGTTTTAGAAGAGGGTTTTTTTGATTATTTATGCATACAAAAACTGGGGTACAGGCCAGAGGTGTGGGTGGGGTTGTTGAGAGGATTCACCAGCGACAGAGCAGGTAACAAAATAGGCAGATCTACTGAAATACACTGCTGAGGGGAGGAGCAGGAGAATTAGGAGAGGTCTGCTGCACCATGTAGGTTCCCTCCCTCGCTGGGGATTGAACTCATGCTACAGCGGCTGCAGATGCTTCATAGTGTGTTGCCCAACCCATTGCACCCCCAGCAAGCCCCCTTAAAAGAGGATTTTTATGTAATAATTAATTAAAAGGCAATGTAAAGGTTTTATGTATCATATAATTGCAACTATGAGAAAGACAGCTAGTAATAAAAAAACTACCAGAAGCAACAATTGTGTTCTGTTCCTTGCTCTTCCATTTCTGTATATTAAACTTCCTGTAGAGAACTATATTGCATTCAGAAGATCTTCAACTAAATGAATTAACTGAAACTTTAAAAATTAAATGCTAACTAATATTAGGTTTAATTTTTTCACAAAACACTTAAGAACTATGTAAACAACCAAGTACTCTCATGATGCTAGTTTCTATATCACTAGCACTATTAAGGTCCTACAATAGTTGCTGAACAATTATGACAAATGAAAAACCTGAGATTAAAACTGGCCATCAAAACCTCACACAATTTGAAATAAGATAAATATTATCCAAAGGTTACTTGAAAATGAACTCCATAAATAAATAAATCTACAAATGAGTTAAGAGATAATCATAGCTGAATAATCCCCTAATCTATTGTTGTATTAAGCACACCGCAAGCTGACTGAAAAAGTAGCCATAGAATATATTTCAAGATTGTGTTATTATTTTAATATTGGAACATTAAATCCTTATTTATTATCTCTGAAAATTTTCTTGCTAATCATAAAATTGTATTAATCTGCTATAAACTAGCTCAGCTGTGAGCATGAAATGTGTATCTACAACCAAAGTTAACAGAACTAACATTTTCTCTTTATTTGGATGAATATCATTTAAGAGAATTTAAGGTGCATGAAGTCATATCTCCCAAATCTCCAAAGCTTGGAGATAGGGGGATTTCTGGCTTAAAGTAGATTCTGAGGAGGATTGGCATTGGAGTACCTTCTTGTAAGTGTCCCTGGTTGTATGTCAATTGTTGGCCCCCAAACTGAAGTGGCAACAATTGTTTCAAATAAACCTGCATGGAGCCAGTGAAAAATAGCATTTCAAAGGTTGTTTTAGAAAAATGACTTATCTGTCTCTATGTTTTCATGACTCCCCAACTACATCACATTTGAGCACACTGAGTGTCCTTTGTCTGTTTGAAGAGGACAAGAGCTGAGGTGGCTAGCAGAACTCTCCTTGTCTTACGTGCTCAAGAGACCATATTCTTTTTAGCTTTTCCACTCTGCATAAGAAGCCTATATTTTCTGAACAAGAGCACATTGAAAACTCAAATAAGATTCAGATTTTTTTTACAGTTTCCCCTTTATTCTAAAAATAATACATCCCTTGAGTGAGTTTATAAACTTGAAATGACTGGGATGGAATCAGTCCAATTCTAATTAGCAGCATAAATTCCTCTGTTAAGGTTTTAATTAAGGATTGTTTCAAGTTTTTTATATGATAAATTTCCTAGGTAACAAAAAGAGAAACCTTTAAGGAATGCATCATTTTTTGACTCTGGTAAATTAAGTGACTAGATAAAGGCACAAGTTCAAAATCAGAGAAATGTTTTATATAAAATGAAATAAATTTTGCCTAGGACCAGTTTAATTATAACCAAAAAGTAATCACAAAAATTTGCTTTTTGGGCATGGATTTAGGTAAGCATATGTGTCCTAACTCCAATACAAATAGGCATCATTTTGTCAACAGAAAATTAACTAGAAAGTGAAAATACACAGGATAGAACACCAAAGAAAATAAATCTAACCCAATTTGCCCAAATCTATAGCAAATGGACTGGGGTTCATAAGCATTGATATAGAAGAGGATAAAGAAGAGAAATAAGTGTCACAGTAAATTTCCAACTTGAAATCTAAAAAGTAAAACACAATCATTTTCTTTCTAATTTTTAATAATTCATTGAAAATGTATGACTCTACACACATACTTCAGTATTTATGTGTTCAGTGTTTACCCCCAATGTGTCTCCTTATTTAACACTGACAGTTGTAAAACACTGCTAATTCTGTGACATCTTCTGTTTATCCATCCTGAAATACATAGTCTACCAAACAAATTACAGAAAAAAAGGTTTTTATAAGGTTACATATTTTTATAAAGTTAAAAATCATTCATTTGTGAATTTTTATTCATGCTTTCATAGTTTCTTTTCTACTTGAGCTCATCACCTTCTAGAGCACTCAAAACTTTGTTTTGAATATAATTACAATAAATGACCAGTAGGAAGACATTCTTTAGAAACAATTCTTGGTTGTGGAGTTTTGAGTGTATTTTTTTTTAAATCAATCTCCAACTTAGTAGATCTTTAAACATTTATTTAGATCTAACGTTTTGCATTAGATGTGACCTTATTTCTTCAACATCGGAAGAACAGCAGCAAAGCTTATTTTTTCATATTTCATTAAACACAAAACCAACATAGTTAAAACACATACTGTCATCATAGCTTTAATATTTATTATTTAGTCAAATATTTAATATTTAGTCAAAATCTAAAAGCAGGTAGTTAATTTTCTGGACCCTAGGAACTTCTAAATGACTATTTGATCCCAGTTGACAGAAAAATTAATAAACTTACTAAGTCTAACAAATGAGTAAATATTATTGTATTTTAGCTAGATCATTTTAAATGCATTTATTTAGAAAGCACATAAACAACGTGGCTGTTTTAATTATGTAGGAAAATTCTTGTTACTTATTTCTGTTGCAGTTAAGAGGAGATCATTAAAACATTCCTTATATAACTTACCATGATCGAAATTCTTCTGTAGGAGTTGAAAGGAAAATAAATCGTTTTTCCTTTCATTGTGTCTTGGGTTACAAGTTAGTAAATTAAAAAAAAAAAAAAGACATATCACATTAACCATGTTAACTCTGCTCTATAATAAGATAAGAAATGTTTGTGAATATGTGTGCATGTATATATATATTTATATATATATACTCATTTTACATAGATACATAATTGACTTACACAATAACTACTGATATATGTGTGTATATATATATATCAAGAGACTTAACTACCAAATATAAAATATTTTATTTTATAATGCATACACACACATACATGCATGTATGAAAATCAGAATATCTTTCTAAATGAGAATCTTAGAACTTCAAAGATGAATTTACAAATGGTTGTGTTAAGGAAATATGAGATAAAAAAAATCCAAATTTGTACAACATTATTAAAAAAAAACCCTCAAGAATTAATTAAAAAAAACCTTTGGAATGTATTAACTATTTTTAACTATATACATGCCAACAGAAATTAAAATGGATAAACTCACATAATCAAAACCTGACTGTGCAATACTCTCAGACATAATTTACACTCAGCGTTTTCTTGATCCATATAGCTCAGAGAAAGCAAAGTGAACTCTAACATCTGGAAACTGGCCTACCATTCCCAGAAAAGCCTTCATAGTCTCCTAATGAACATAAATAACCTAATACAACATATGCAACATCAGACAAGCCCACTCCATGACCTAGCTGGATTGAGGCAAAAACAAAATTTCTTAGAAATCACATCTAAGCACAGAGAAAAAAATAAAATGAAATAACCATATGCAATGTTCCAAAGAGCAAATGCCCTCCTATCTTGGCCAATATGAGTAAATGCTGCTTTGCTAATTGAAGCGTTAACTTCACTGTACTCTTTCCTCCATCTAGAAAAGATTTATTAATATACCTGGTCATAGAATAGCCCCTGTACCTGACATCCTCTGATTCAGAGCAAAGTTCCACACCCTGGAACCCTCTCCCACATAACCAACATAGCCCCCAATCCTGTAATAACAGCTCTTTAACAATCTTTTATTAAGTGACCAAGGATTCCACAGGGAATGTTCTTTCTCAGTGCAGTTATTAATAAGTACAACTTGTCCAACTGGTAATCTCACTGGAGGGTACTGACAGAACAAAAAAACAGAGACATTTTCCTCTAACACTGATCATGTGTGATACCAAGTTTGTTATTTATTACTTCTCTTGCTATTTATTTCTCATATATAATTTAGCATGCTAAAATATCTATCTATCTATATGTAAATATGCTTAATACTATCTGCAATTTTTGGTTGAGAAAATGTTGCATTGTATTTATTCACATAGATTTGTTGAGCATGACAGGTTTAAGGTGTAAGTGAACAAAACTGTACATTACAACTAGAGTTAGAAAAACAAATGACGTGGCCTGAATATTACATTTAACCTAAATCATTAGCACTATGAACAAAAGTTTGGTAATTTAGAAGGTATAATAGAATTATTAAAATCTACTAAAACTTATAAGGTCATTCAAAGAATACAAAGAAGGCTAATAAATAGAATATATTTCAATTTTGAAAATCCATATGGCAAAATCATTAACCAACAAATGGTACCAAGACACAGGATAATTTATTTTAAATGAAGCAAAAAAAAAAAGCAAACATTCAAAAATCGACATTCTCCTCTATATCCATGAGAGAGAGTAATAGAGCAATATTACGACATGCAAAAATAACAACAGCAAATATATAGGAATGAAAAACAAGAAATATTTGGAAGATAGTTGATGAAAATTTCAAAATGTTATACCCATATTTTTATAAAGAATGAATGTAAATATATATCTATCATATATGTACATGAGATATGTGAGGAGAGTTAGTTACCTTTGAAATAAGTTATAGAATCTATGCAATTGAAATAAAATATATAAAATATTTCTTGAACTTAGTTTCTAAGCATTTTCTAAATTTAATGAATTCCAAGAGCATTTTGAAAACATAAGTTATGAAGAAGCACTTGATCTGTTACAGATCAAAGTGTAATGTAAATCAGTAAAATTCAGCATATTATAGTAAGAGTATAAATAACAAGCCAGACAATAGCTTGAAACTCTAAGTGGTAGATCATTGTATTCAAAAAACTTTGAATGCCCTAGAAATCTCCCAATAGTGTCTATCTCTTTCTCCCTAGAATGGATGAACTTGTTAGCTACTATTGCAAAAGATACTTTGAAGATGATTAAGATTATAAATCTGGAGATATAGAAAATAAACTGGATTATTCATATGGATTGAATCTAATCTCATGACTTCTTAGAAGCAGAGAAATTTCCCAATTCTGACTCTAGAGAGAGTGTGAGTGGTCAGGTCAATGTGCTATGGGGACTTGACCCACCATTTGAAAATAGAGAAAAAGGACAATAAATGAAGAAATGTGGGCATCCTTCAGAAACTAGAAAAGGAGCCAGATCATTCCTTAGATAATCCAAATTTGAATTCAGCCTTCAAGATAAGCATGATTTTCTCCCAATGAGACAGTTAGAATGATTTATAATTGTAAGATAGTAAATGTGTGTTAATTAAATCCATTAACTTGGTTGTAATCTCCCATAAAGCAAAAGAAAGCTAATAAACAGAAGATATTTCAATTTTGTAAATCCATATGGCAAAATTGTTAACCAATAAATGGTATGGAGACACAGGATAATTTATTTTAAATGAAACAAAATTATTGTTTTCCAGTAATACCTCTAAATGATCAAATCCATGTTAACTATGAACTCAAACAAAAAAAAAATCATCTGAATTATTGTAGAAGATGGCCTAAGAGTCTATTTATATACTTTTAGATGGATGGCTTCTTTTAAAGCACAGCAACAATTGAAAAGTGATAAAAGAATAGAGAAATAGTCCATGGAATCTATGATGACATCCAGAAATACTACGGTAATACTAAAAGGCAAAGAAAAAGTGAGGAAGAAATAATACTAAAATAAATATAACAAAAGGTTAACTTTCTTAATAGACAAGGAATTTATATAAATGAATAACATCAATATTCCCATTTTAATGAAGTCAAACATATAATTAATTTGAAAAAGATGAAAAAATGTGATACAAAATAGTTAATCCTCATTTCTCAACAAATCCCACATTTGTGCATTTGCCTACTTGCAAAAATTTGTTTAAAATCCTAAAATCTTATTTTTTGACACTTTAATACTTATTCAGAACATGCTCACAATGGTGAAAAATTTGAGTCAATGTTTACCAATTCCCAGCAGAGGTCAAACACAGTAACACACTACCTGTTTCAGCTCTCATACTGTAAACAATTGTTCTTTTCCTGGTCTATTTGGTACCGTGTTTTTCACATTATTGTGCCTTTTGCTGTTGATTTTGCTATTTAAAATGGCTCACCAAAAACACAAAATGGTTGAAGTACTGAATAGTGTTCCTAAGTGCAGAAGGTTTGATGTGCCTTATACAGAGAAAATAGATGTGTTCCATAAGTTCGTTCAAGAGGGAGTTACAGTGCTGTTGGTCATTTGTGTTGTGTTAACAAATCAGCAATATGTATTAAATAATGTCTTTAAATGAAAACATACATTATAAAGATTACCTAATGATCAGTTGATGAAAATGTTTTGACCAGAGTCTCACAGGAACCTAATTCTGTATTTCCCCTGAGAACAAAGATTCAGTATTTACTATTTCAGCCTTCAGAACAACTTTATAGAATTAACTGCCATGAATAATGAAACCTGACTGCAGTTAACACTATAGGGAAAACTCACACTAGTGAAAAAGAAAATTATTAATAGAAGTAAAATATAGTTAAAATTTTCAAAATGGGTGAGATTGTCTTTTATCAAATGCTTAGACTTAATGTTAAAAAGGGGATTTTAAAATATCCATGTACTTTGATATACAAATCTGACTTCAAGTAATTAATTTAAAGATGCAACCAAAGATTTAAATTCACTAAGGCTCCTCTTTATTCCAACAGTTTTTATAAAAGTAAAAAATTACAACTTAAATATTTCACAATAGCTCAGTATGATATATTCATACATGGAAATTGTAGAAGTCAATAGAAAGTGTACATTTTATCACTTTATTAGAAAAGCAAAAATTAAACTGTGCATTCAGTATTGTCTAATCTTATTTAAAACATACATGTGGTGCATATGTTTTATACATATATTTATGATTTACATATGTGATACATAAATAAAAAGCACAAATAAAGATCCTTTAAAAATTAATAGTGTTGAGCCTCCCTGGTAGTGCAAAGGCTTAAGGCGCAGCACTATGAAGTCATCTGCAGCCACTGCAGCACAGGTTCGATTCTTAGCCAGGGACCTGACCCACATGGTGCAGCAGATCGCTCCTGTCTCACCTGTTGCTCCCCTCAGCAGTGTATTTCTGTCTGTGTCCCTGTTCTGCACTCCATTTTGTCTCTGGTGAATCCTCTCCCTGTCCCCCACCTCTGATCTGTACCCCAGTTCTTATATGCATAAATAATCTTTTTTTAAAAATCAGTAGTGTTTATGCCTAAAGTGACTGATTGATTCTATAATTTTCTTTCTAAATGTGTGTGTTTTCATATATAATTTTCATATACATATAATGCACACTCACACAAAGCATTCATTGATGTCTGTTCAGTTCTTAGCAAAATGAAGAATCAATTGTCATAACATTATTCCAAAAGTTTACTATTTCATTATAATCCTGTGGCACTTACAGAGTAACTTACCACTCTGAATCCATCAAATTTTTGGCCTGTTCCAAGAGCTGAAAAAAACATAAATGATAATATGTATGTTATTCTTCACATTTTGGCTAAACTTCTGTGTCTAAAGATTGCCAATATGATTGTTTCGGTTGTTGCTTTTGTGGATCTTTCCATTTTCAATCTTTGGAAATCACTTTGATTTAAGTATATGTGTTACATTGTTATATGTATTGATATTGTAATAATCCAGACTGATTGAGATGTTATATGTATTGACACTGTATGAAATGTTATATATATTGACATTGTAATGACCTGACTGACACAGTGGTGGGGTTAATTGAGATAGAGGTCTTAAAATGTCAATTTAAAAAGCAACCACTTGCTTGTAAGACACTGATAAACAGATATGTAAAAGTCAGGACAGATTAAAAACCTAAATTGAAATTAACAGGTCTGACAATATGTCTCTGACTGTAGCATAGACAGAGGCATCAAATTACACCAATTTGAAACACTTATGGACTCTATGCTCTGGTCCTGAAACCTTCTCCAGGTTTTGGCAAAAACTGTCAGGGACTTTTGTTCTGAGAAAGGGCCCCCCTCAGCGCAAATGACTACTTCCAAAAACTCTCTGGATGGGTTCCACCTTCGCTAACTTGCCAGTTTCCAGAGCCTTGCCAGGAGATTTGTAACCCTCCCCAATTTTACCACTGATTGAACTGTGTTTTTATATTATCATAACGTGGATTCCCCCAATAAATTCATAGTGTGGTTATATACGTATGTCTTGAGTTATAAGTGAAATCTTTCTGCTCTCTTGCAATTTACTACTTTAGTGGCAAACAATATAACACACATTGACCTGGTTTTCTTAGTGCTCAAACTTGAATATTTATTTTAATAAACAATTTAATATACATTTATTAATATTGCAGGCAATTTTCTTCTTATCACTAATATTATATGATGTTATATTTTAACATTTATTTTGCACATACCTTCATATATACAAAAATTTCTTTTTTGTTGTTTTAAGGTGGCTTTCCATTTGAGCTCCTTGTTAAACTATATATTCCTTATCTATTAGATAATTATTGATTAGACTACTCTTTTCCTTCCTCTGTACTTTCAATGATTAGTATTATTTCGTTAATACCATTTATATATTTAGTCAATAGTATAGTTGTCCATTATATTTACCTTTGTGCTGTTACTTTGCTTATATCTCTACAACTAGATTTATGAGCTATCACAGATGAGCCATTAAGATTATTCTACATCCTCACTATGTCCCAACTCCCATGTCTTCAGTGATTCTGTTTCTGTACATGCTGGATAAACATTCAGTTGCCCTTATGTACACTTATGTTTTATGTTACTTTTGCTGTAATATGTATTTAGAACTTTTGCTGAGATTTCCTTCAATGACTTCCTATTTGGTTAAAGTTTGTCATATAGTTGTGTCTTAAAGAAGAACTTATCTGTACAATATCTCATGAGTTCTTACATGTAAAAAATCTTCTTGTCTATAGCTTTTATACTATAAGCACTACTTAACTTGATAGAAAATGTTTGGCTCACACATTCTTTCCTTGACTATATTCTAAGTGCTCTCTTTGGTTTGACTTTTTTTTTTTTTCATGTAGCAGATTTTGATCTGTTTCCTACAGGTTTGACACAAGCTCATTGTAAGTATTTAATATGATAAATTTTGTCCTCAAAATAAGTAACTATCACTACAAGCAAAATAATCACAATGAAAATCTATGCCTCTGATAAGACGATTGTCCTGCTAAGACAATTGCCCTAAAACCCATTCTTTTCTGCAGAATGATTCACATTATGCTAGTAAAAATCATACAATTGATACATTTAGAAAATGTTAATTTCTGTTTGATTTTCCTGTATTTAGGTGTTTAACATGAAATAACATTATCTAAAGAATACAAGTAGTAAAACTGGACAATAAAGTGAAAATTCTGCCTATATTATCATGTGAAGTATGTCTTTTTGAAGAGAATTCTATAAGGCTAGGAAATATAAGAATGCTAGCACAAGTTTTTAAAAACTTTTTTTCTGAAATACAGATAATATAATAACAATAGGTCTTAAGAGAAATAATAATCATTGCTATTTGCAGGTAATTGTTCTATCCAGGATTCCAAAATAATATCACTAAAATTATAATACATACTGAAAACAAATATGCAAAATATAATAGCTCACTTTTGTATTATGATAAATAGTTGCAAAATATAGGTTAAAATTATACTGTAATAATAATTTAATGCAACCAAAATAAAAACCAATAAGGAAACAGTAAGTGCCCCAATAGGATGTGTAATGGCATGAAAAAATATTCATTAACTTTTAAATAAACAATATCAATTTAATAAAAGATATGCCATTGTTGTATTTAGATAACAAAATTAATTATATTGAGTGTGGAAATAAAAAAAGACCATTCAAGTTATAATAAGCAAATTCTATCAAGAATTTGCTGCACGAAGGAAGTCTGCTACATCACTTGAATATGACAGAGACCCAAAGGCATACAGAGGGGTGGGAAGAAGGTGAGGTTTTGAGTTTGGCCATATTGGAAGCTTTCATCATGGGAAATTGTTAAGTATGCACTTTAGAAGCGGGAATTCCTAAATTAATGGTTAGGAGTGCATATATGACTTTCTCTGATTGGACTTGAGTTGTAAACAGGGATAAAATTTAGGAAATATAGTGGTTAATAAAGTGGTGGTCATTTGAGTTCAGTAATTATAGGGATTGGTGTTTGACTTTTTAGAATATCTGATTTATAGAGAATAATTTGGCTTTCTGGGATTACTGCTGTGGATTATGGGTCAGAGTTTCAATTTTATATGTTTTCTGATTGCATGTTTGGTCTTTCACCACTGTCACAATAGTTGACTAGCAATAGCACACACATACACTATCAGCAGGTGTGCATATCACTAGTATTTGAGAAGGGGACAAAGCTAATGTTCAACTATAGAGGGAGGAGGAGAATGAGTTGACTAAATCAAGTCAAATGAATTAAAATATTATTCAAACTTTTGAGCAAAAGTGAGATAAGATTATGATATTTATCCAGCTATGTTTGTTAGTCTCTTTTAATTTTTGTATTTTAATAAAAAAATTCTGCATGCAACCCACATAAACAATGTATATGGACAACTAAAGCTTCATGACCCACATTTTGAAAGTCACCAGTTGGAGTCATATTTCCCCAAAGATATCTCCAACATTCAAGGATGGTGCTGAAGAATCCACAGTTAAAGGGAATATAACATTTTGTGGTAGTATGCCTCTTCACCTCTGTTAGATAAGTAATATTTATTAGCATGCCTGACTTCCTACTGCCTCATTTCTCAGTCATGTAGTAAAGTGCTTTACTTCATTTTGTGTTACAGTCCCAGGGACATGTTTTTCACTTTCTTCCTAGTTCTCACACAACTTCCACCTTCCAACACTATTTGCAGAACCTGTAACAGACTCTCTTCTTAGGGTCTGGCTTCACAAAGCATGGGAATCATGTGAATTTCACATGTACAAAATTTCCACAGTAAGTCATTATAAAGTAGCATACCTCGAAAGGTAGGGTCCCAAGAATATATGGGAATGAGTTATTTTTGAGATAGCAACCAGAAAAGAGCAATTTAATGATTTCTGCTTTCTAGGACTTAGTCTCCATTTTCTGTAATGAGGTTTGTGAACTCCGCAATAATCCAATTTAGCGATTTTATATAATTCCATCATTTAAAGTAATTTAAGATCAGTTAGATATACATAGTATATGTATATGCTGTCCCTACTACTTATGCATATATTAAATAATGATTGAGTAGCTACTAAAATACTCATAAATTATACTGAACCCAAATATGTGTGTGTGTGTTTAAAATCTTGCTACAATCCATGTGAGCCACTTAATCATATTTGTGTTTGGTTTTTATATATGTATATTGAGAAAACATATTGAAGCCAAAAGAGCGCTGGTTTAAGAGATTAAATAATGTGTAATATATGACTCATACTCCATGATTTGTAAAGTAAATGAATAACCTACTCTAGGTTACTCATTTTCACAGTTAACATTATTCACCTCATAATCACAAACATTACCAATATCCATTTGTCTAACCATACCTACACAGATTTATTTCTTTCCTCATGTATATCAGGCATGGTACTTGGTTAATACTAGTGATTAAAATATGAATAGAATTATACCCAAAAGCCAAATCAACAAACATAAGTCAAAATATAGGTCTATCCACGAAAGATAAACTTCATTTCAGAATGCCTGAACAACACACTAAGTATAAAATCAATTATTTAAAGAATTCACTGACCAAATCTAACCTCTCTTTGAAGACCTGAATCACCATTTTCCAAACTGCATTTGAAGGAATTATAGTCACATAAAATGTGCATGGCGGGAAAGAGCAGGATTCTATGATGAAATAAATTGGGAAATACTGTGTTATATTTACTTTGGAAATTCACAATGCCTAGTAGCATATGAAAACCTCAGAGAAAATTTTTAGTGAAAAATTATTTAATTATTTATCTCCACAACATTAAATAAAATCATTTGACCTTGCAAATCTTTATAACCTTGGATCTAGTGTTATATAATTTACTTTGTCATTATCTAATAAGTTATTAATAAAATAGATACATTTATATACAAATGATATAAATTATTAAAATATCAAGTCAGTAAGAAATTTTAGAAATACGTGTAATAACTGGGGGCATGTGTGTATATATGCTTGTATATACATACTCTAAGCTTATTGATCGGTTGTTTTTGAGAGATGGGATTACTGCTGTTTTTATTTCTAAAATATTTTTTCAGTACAGCTGATGCCATTCTATATTATTGCAATTCTATGTTAAATGACTATTTCCTAAGTAATCAAGAAAATTAACAAATAATTTATGAACTTATTGTAATGTATTTGAATGTTGGTGACATGCATCTGAGGAGGTATGATCCTAAGCATTTGAAATACATATTGTAAGCAACTGTTTCAGCAATCAGAAAAAAAACTTAGTAATTATTATACAGGCACTAGCCTAAGGATTGGTCGAAAACACAATATGAGCTTTATGAATTAGTGATAATTATATAAATATTTAGTATTTGTATAATACAAAGGGATGCTTCCCATTATCAATTACTCATGTAAAAAGATCAGTTATTTTCTAATGACATCCACCTCCTAGAGACTAATCAACTTGAAGCCAACTTAAGTTATTGACCCATGGGTCTCAGATAGTCACTATTTAATTATAACATTAGCTTAATGGCATCAAATAAAGTTGCTAACTTAAATATGGCACTACCACAAGGTACATGTTTTATGAGAAAACAAACACATCAATTCTATTGATTACTGAAATTTCATGTGCAAAAAGCAAACTGGAAGTCATCTGCCTTTATATTATAAAAGATTTAACTCAGTTATAATCCATTGTATCTAATCTTATTTTAATTTACTTTGTGGTAAATTAAGTTGAGTTGTTTATTTTTCTCTGGACAAGAAGACATACAGCAACTTTGCAGTGCTTAAATATAAAAATAACAAAACGCAATAATAAAAAAGATTTAAATGCAATGTATCTTTCTGTGTAGCTCAGTAAATCAAATGAGATGAACTATGTTGCCATTGATAGAACTCCAGTTTCTATTTACAGTCAAACAATCTTTATGGAGGGCCCAAAATTCTGTAGTTCCCAGAAGTGCATAGGACAGTAGCAATGTTTATATTTATTTTCCTGTAATTCTGTCACATCTTTCTTTAAGGCATGTATCACTCTAGGAAGTAGATGAGATTCTTCACAGTTATTCAATTCATACACAAACACACACACACACATACTCTCTAAGGTCAAAATTCAATTCCTGGGCACAGACATAAAAGTGTCTTACATGTTTTAAGTCATCAAGATCTTGCACTTACATTGTTAATCCTTGGGAACTTCTGCCTCAGCATCTTGTTAGCTCTTTTCATCACTGCCTCAGAACTGAACGAAGTTCCATGGTAAAAATGACACTGATTCTCTGATAATGTTTAGAATTGACATTAATCAAAAAGATATTTGAGAAAGTTGCTCTCCATAACTCTCATTTCTCCAGTATGTAAAGTGAAGTAAGTCTGAGTGTGTGTGTGTTTGTGTGTGTGTGTGTGTCACTGTCAAAGGGAGAAATCAGAATGCATCATTTCTACAAACAAGACTTAGAATCAGTTTCCTATATGAAGGACTTGAGCTTTGGACTGAAGTATAAATCAACACTGATAAAAAATAATTGAAATACAAGAAGTAAAGAAATTTTGCAAGATAACTTCCCTGTTCTAAATTAATTTAAGATCTATTGAGAATAGAAATTTAAGATGTGGTAACATAGAGATGACATCAGTTTTTCTTTTAAAAAAAACTTTGCAGGAACAGAGTCAGAGAAAAATTTAATTTACAGGAAGAATGAACAAACATGTCAATGAGATTTGGTGCTAATTTTGGATAAGATTTAATAATTATGTAACTGTGGTAAGAACACTGAATATGATGGGATCTAATGACATGTTTCTTAAGTGTACAATGCAGTATTTTAATTATATATACAGTATTGTACAGCAGATCTCTAAAACATATTAATAACTGAGACTAAGATTTTTAAATTAAGGAACAAAGTAAGTTTAAAGCAGTGGAATTCATGAATACCAAAGGATATAGTCATTAGAAAGAACTTAACTTGAGAAGAAACTTACTACCTAGTATTGTAGTGAGAATTCACAAGACAGAGTGTAACATAAGTCTTGCTAAGTTTGAGCTGCATTTTTAAAACTATAGGAAAACAATTAAAAGATGATACAGATAGAATATATCAACCAGAAAGACTACACTAATTGGGTGGAAGATGTATTGATATTATAATGATCCTGACTGAACAGGAAATGGGTGTTATAGAAAGGGAGTAACTTAAGCCAGCAATTTAAAATGAAAACCATTCCTTGTGTACAAGGACATTGATAAGCAGACATGCAGCAAGGATAGATAAAAGCTTAACAATCTAAAGCTTAATTTAGCCAAGCCCAGAAATACTAACAGATGACTCTGATATTACACTTAACTCATAGCATAATACAGGAGCTGAAATAAGCCAATCTGAGACACTTTGGATGTCATGCCCTTGTGTTGTCTGAAGCTTCTCCAGATTTTGGCATCTGCCATCACTGGAGGCTCTTCCCAGAGAAGCAGCCCTTCCCTTCCAATAAACTGTCATAAGAGAAGTTCAAACCCCATATCCTGTAGGCTGACACTGCTACCCAGAACCTCATCTTAGTGACTTATAAACCCTCTCCCTTCTCACTGCCAAATGAATGGTATGCGTATATTTTCGCCATGTGAATTTCCCCCAATATATCATATTGCAATTATGTGTGACTTGAGCACTAAAGGAAACCTCTCCATCCAGGAACTGGCACATTAAGGTCCAAACCAGATATTTCAAAGGTTCTCAAAGCAGGGAAAAACAAATAAACAAACAAAAATAGTAGTTATTCCAATCATGTAGGCAGGAAGCTGATGACCTTGGACAGAATTGAGGCACTGAGGATATCACTGAGGCAAAATGATGGTCTCACATCCTAAGAGCACAAAAGAGAGAAAAAAGTTAATCAGATTTTCCAGTGAGACTTTTTTTCACAAACACAGCAGAGCTGGAGGTTTATGGACCAATATTGAACTAAGCTCCAGGACCACTGATATTGGGAGACACCAATAGAGATGAGAGGGCTAGCTGGAGGTCACCAATAGAAATTCAAATTCTCACTGATCTGAAGAAAAATCTTTTCATACTTCCTCATGTATGAACTTCTCTCTAATCCATCAACTTCAGCCATGTCCATAAATCTTAGCCCCAACCTGACCCTTAGCCAGTAAAATTTAACTCTTTTATTCAAAACTCAGTTCCCTTCAACCTACTTAGCCTTATTTCCTTTCTTAATTGGGGAAGAATTTGAGTTTATTTCCTATCTTTTTGCCAGTTGATTCTCAATGAAGTAGATTTCTCCTCTCAAAAATCCTGTGTCCTAATATAATCTATGGATGGGAGGTAGTGAGCCTGTTTGCTCAATAAAAACGATGAAAGGAATGAAGCATATTTTAAAAAGAAAGGTTAATGACTCATTCAACATTCATTGAGTATTTACCTTGTTAATCAGGATAGGTGTGGGGACTCACTCAGTGTTAGGTATCACTGATTTAATCCTTTCTCTCTTGGAGCAAGGACAGCCAAGGAGTGAGTGTTTATCAGGGCTAGGTACTGTGCAACAGGCACATTCTTACACTAACTTTTATTTCAATTCTCATACCCTATTATGAATCAAAATCCCACATTGAAATGAGTTCAAAGAGACTCAACAAGTTAAAAAAGATCTTTCCAAGATCACTAATGACTATAGAGATAAGGCACATGGGGTTCTGAATTATTTTTTCTAAGCACAGAGATAAATTTAAGATACTAACAGGAAGATTTCATCAAGCAATTGCCAGTTGGTGAAAGGCAATTCACTCCAGTTAGTTAAATGGAAGAATAACAAGTTAGTTTTAAAGGTCAGAAATCAGAAAGCAAATGGGAGGCAATTCAGAGAGTAGCATTGCAGGAAATCCTAAACCACTTTTAGGACTGGGAATACTCTAAACAAAGGGTAGACTTCTGAATCAGAGCTGTCTCTTTTGCAGCTGTTGCCACAAAGGAGTTACATTATGTTTTTAATGAGAAAGAAGGAGGTATTCTCCCCTGGCTTCTAACTTGCCTTCAATTCTTGTCCCTGTCCAAATCAGTGTCTCCCAATGACTGGTCCTAATTAAAAAACAACAACAACAAAACTAATTTTAAGAGAAACCAGAAAAGGAGTTTGCAAGTTATCCCAAGGCAGAAATTTGTATGCATTTTCATGGAGCTTGGCCTTTATTCACAGATGTTTGAAAATTTGAAAAATTTTCCAAAGTAGTGGATGATACATTACGATGTGTTTTTAGGTGGAACACATTCCAGTTTCAGCATGGATTAAGGAATTAAAGAATGCACAACTGAGAGGGCCCCCAGTGAGAAAGAAGACTATTAACCCAGAAAGAGGACAGGCGAGCAAGAGCATATCAGGCTGAGGAGAGAAAGTTGTGGGCTTGAAAGCTATTTTGTTTAAGGTGTTCTGAAGGAGAACTGCAGAATAAAGCATCTGCAGCTTAAGAGGTGTCCAAAGGGAGCATTTATCTTTGAAAGCCACTGGTTAATATACATGGTCATTGAAGCCATTGGTGCGGCTGAGATAATTTAGAGTGAGATAGAAATCTAATGTCACGATGTCCCCAGAATTACATGATGAATTCTTACTAGTGTGAGGAACATCATATTCTCTGTAACATTTTGTGAAAATACTGCTTGCATGGATCAGTGGACATAGCACAATGGAGGTGAGCTAAGTGGCCTGTGAAGGACCCCCTTTGTCCATTTAGTGCCACTAATGTTCATTGAGCTAAGAGAACGCAGAAAGACCAAAGGAAGTGGATATGGTCTGAGCTGTTGAGAGCAGGGAGAGGCAACCAAATACCAACAGCGTGTGACATAGGCTAGCCATATCTATCAAGCAATACATTTCATACTGAAATTTCAGATTTTAATGTGATCCACAGATTTATATTTTTGCAGATAAAGTAGATATGCCTTAATTTTGGCCTATAAATAACAACACGGTCTATACAAAGGGACATTTATTTCTATATCTTGATAGTCAATTAAAAAAAATCGATCATTTTATATATCAAAGAGATTATGGATATTTTGTACAAAAGGAAGTATAATACACATAGAAACTTGATAATGTATGTGCTCATAAATATACATCATTCAAGAAGTTTGCTTAGAGGAACAATAGGTATCATTTGAAATGCCCCACAACAGCCTGAAGCAAATGCAAGATCTATACAAAAAAAAAATACAACAGGAACATTTCTCAGTTCAAAACATTTTAAGTATTACATACACTTAACACTTGAAAGTTAATGAAAAAATGCAGAAAGCTATATATTTATAAGCACAATAGTGAAAAACAGAAAATTATCTGATTACTTGATGAGTTACACACTTTAAAAATAGCTAGGAAATTCATTGGCCGAAGAAAACACCCTTCCCATCAGAGTAGTTTTAAAATACACTAATATGCAAGTTATTTATACATACTCACCATACATATATTTTAAGAACTACTCAATATCTTAAAAGCAATCACAAAATCAGTCTTTAGCTTAATCCTCATCTGCATTTTAATGATTTCAAAATAGAGCCACATTATCGGGCTTGAGGTTGCATATTGCTACATTACTAGTTTCATAGCATTGTGGTTTTCCATTTTGGTAGCAATAAATTCTAGTAAACAGAGCCATTAACAGCATTTTTATAGGGTCAAATGGAGCTATGGCAGTAGAAGTGTGGTGCTAAGTAAAATCTGAAGGCTACTATGTTACACTTAACTATTTATTAAGGCATTAAAATCAGGTCTTCTCAGGGATGTTTGGATGTTTTTCATGATCTTTTCTCCCCTTGACATTGCTAGCTTTTATGTGGCAATTTGGGAAAAAATGATTACCTAAGGTTTCACAAAGTTTGAGGTTCTCGTTAAAATATGAGCTTTATTAAAGATTACAGCACTCTAAATAAAAGTAATTAAAACTAGTTGGTGAGTAAAAATGCTCATCATCATATTCATAAATATCTATATTACATTAATATTTGAATAAAACTAAAAATAATTTTGAGTATATGTAACAGAGCATCTTTAATTCATAAAAGTCAATAAAACTGGCATTTGCTAGAGCTCCAAGAATTCCAGACTAGTTTTATCTTAACAAAATAAAATAGTAATATAATATTTTAATTTAAGACCATCCTTTAGTTCAGACAGTCGTTCTTAATTGTCCAGCCATCTTTTTAGGTTATAAAAAAATGTTATGATGTTATGATAGTTACATTGCACACATGTAATATCCATCTGTGAGCATAGGAAATGAAAAACCTATGTAAACTTTAATTTTCCATTTACTCTTACTTTGAGCATATGAAAATGACTTATTTACTGAAATAATAAAGTACATGATTATATTGTAAGAGCTTAATATGTCAGTTAGGTCTGAACATAATTTGAAAAGATATTAGTGTTAAAAACAATTTTGATACTGTATCATTAGTGATAAAAGTTGTTTTAATTTGCTCATAGACAAACATGTTTTATATACACAGAATGTGTTTATTTTAATGCATATTAGAAAAAAGTATGAGTCAAACCTCATGCACATAATTTCAGTCACTATAACTTGAGATGAAAATAAAGTTATAATGTAAGTTTTAGAAACTGGGTTGACTAAAAATGGCATTCATGAAGTAACATAAAAATGGCACATGGATATGATAAAAATCTTAAAAGTTGTCTATGAATAACTGATATTGGATAAACAGATAAAGTCTTCTCTCATTCTTATTGAAGAATCTGAGTTTTTGTGTAATTGTGATTCATACAATTAGACAAAACTCAAAACAAAAGCAAGTCAGATTACCTGCCTCCTAACATAAGTATCTTCAGCTATTGGAGAATAAATCCCCTCTACAATCTACTTCAGAGCTGCACTAATTAGAATAGAATTGAGAATACAAATTATAAGTACATTCATAATTAAGGAAAATTTTACTGTGTTTCAAAAATTCAACTCAAACAAAACTACCCATGCATAAATGCATAGATATATGCCCTTGTCCTTTCTAGGCAAGTGAAACACTGTCTTAAATAATCTAGTCATTTTTAGTTATGAGAATGGGTGCTCATTTTTTCCCAAAATTTTGATAAAATCTCTCGTTTTCACTTTCTTATTAAATTATGCTTTTAAATCAACATATGTTTAAAATCAGACTTCCCATCTTTTAACCGGTTTTGTTCCTCCTCCTTTATATGCCACTTCATTCATAAATATTTCAAATGGTGGTCAATCTAAATATTTACATATTCCTTAAATGCATTACTTAACATAGGGATTTTGGTACTCCTTACATTATTTTTGTGTATCTTCTCCAAAATAAATGCCAGACTAAAAGATTCACTAGACAGCTGCTAGCATATATCCTGCACTTTTTATAAAACTTTTCCCCATGGACCTTCAAGAAATTCTTTGTAAGATAATTTATAAAACATTTTGCTCTTTGTGTTCTCTTCTGTAGGATTTATAATTGAGCTGTGCTTTCATTAAGGTATCTCTTAGGATGTGCTAGACTTTTACATACCATAAATTTTGATAATTCATTCTCATATAGTAGAACTTAGTAGATTTTTAATTTAAATAAAATGCCCTCCCTTTTAAAGCCCATAAAAATAGAAATCTTTTATGGATGTTCTTTTATGTGTCTGTCTGTGAAGTTTGTTCTAAGATCTTGTTCCCTAAATCTGTTCTCTCAATGTCAAGGAAATATTCTTATTTGAATAAGTTTTATTTCTATAATTCAGACATATAAAGAAAACCTATAACCTATTAGACAATTTCTCAAATATTCAAAGTCCTCCTACATAAGTTGTTTATTGTAAAAACCCTAGAATCCTGCTTAGTATTGTAACCATTATGTATAACACTCGCATAGCAATGAGGACAATGAGGAGAATTGAGAGGGAATAAAAACTTAATCATATTGGGCCCCTGGTGACACAGGGGTTAAATCTCAGCACTATCAAGCATGGCACAGCAGACCTCTCCTATCTTGCCCACTGCTCGCCTCAGCAAAATATTTCAGTCAGCTTGCCTGTTCTGATTCCTACTGCGTGTCTGGTGAATCCTTTCACCCCCAGCGCATATGGCCTACACCCACACCAAGTTCTTGTATGTGTGCATAAGTAAATAAAAATAAATATTTAAAAAAATAAATACTTGTTTAAAAATTAATCATATTATTTGATTACTCATTAACATAGCATTCAATTAAACTTTCCAAAGTTAAAATGAAGAATTTGATGTAAGATAACTGAAATAGGCACAGTCTGTTTCAGGATGTCAGTAAAAATTTGTTGTGCAATTAATTAAAAACACAATGAACCACTTTTAGAAACACTTAAAGATAAAGGGATATCAAGTCTTGGTGAAGAGGTAGAGCTACTAGAACTCAAACTCTTGATGGAAATACAAAATGGTACATCTACTTTGAATAACAACTTTTCAATCTCTTGTAAAGTTAAACATATACTTACTAATATGACCCAAGAAACTATTCCTAGGTGTATACCCAAGTGAGAAAAAATTTCTTCACATAAAAGCATTATGTAAATGTTTGTAGCATAGCATCATCCCTTAGAAATGGGTAAATCTGAAAAAGCATCCATAATGGAATGCTACTTAGCAATAGCAAGAAATGCCCTAATCTAACCACAACACAGATGAATATCAAACATATCCTTTTACACAAAAAAAGGCATCAGATAGGACATTCTAAAAAAGGTTAAATTTTAAGGATAGAAATCCGATCAGTAGTTGCTCTTTTCTGGAAATGGAAAATGGGATTGTAAACAAAGGACAGGGGCTGTTTGGGTACATTATGAAACTTTCTACTGGTTATAGAGTTCTGGGATCCTGTACATGTGCTTGTTAAAACATTCTGAACTGCATAATTAAAAATGGGTGAACTTTATTATTTATAAATTATGTCTTAATAAAAAATGAAATGTTTCTCCAAAGGAAGCCTTGGAAGAGGTATAGTAGAATAAATATCCTACTTGTGATAAGAAGTCTTGTTTTTCACACTGAGTCAACTCTCTGATTGTAGTATGGCTTCAATATGTTACTTCAATTATTGAGCCTCAGTTTTCTCATTAATATAGAATAGGTTTTAATCATTTCAATGGTTACTTCATACTGAAGTATTCATTACTTCATAGTATCCTACTATGAAGATAAAAAAGATAATCACAGATGTGAAAGTGCCTAAAATGAAACAGGGACTTACTGAATTGTATTCCTAAATATATTAATATTTATATTAATTGATGAAAATTTGCCATTGTTTAAACTCATTAAACATACAGAACTCCAGTGTTTCAGTAAAACACCTGCATTAACTCATAATATATAGCAACTAAATAGAACTGGGGAAGAAAACAGTATTGACAAGAAAAGATAATATTTTGATGTTAAAGTTGATACTTGTTTTATTATTAATTATTATTATGATTAAAAACTTATGTAATGCCTGCATATGAGTTGAATTACTTTGAGCAAGGCGTGAGATACTATATTGCTGCCACTAGAATAGTATGTTTTCCAAAGATTTTTGAGTAAAATACATTGCATCTACTATGTAGACATTAGTCTGGGAAGTGGTTTAGTAGAATAAGTATACTTATTAGTAGAAAGATGTTCTTCATTATGATAGAATCAGTATAACTTTTAGTCTAATGAGATAGATCAAGATCTAGATAGCATACGATCATGTTTATTTATAGGGCAGGGTAACATAAGACAGTATTGCAGATGATAAGGTTTTCCTAGTAATATGATCAGAGAGAAAAAACATTGGATTCATGTAGATAATTACAAAAAATTAAAAAATCAACCTACCACAATATGCACAAACATAGACAAACAGTAGCTTACATGCTGTATGCCCAGAAATTGCACCACAAATATCCATTCTTGTGAAAACAAATAAAAAACAAAAGCAAACTAAAAAAATTTCTCATTTCCTCATTGCATACTCTGATCTGGGATTTTGAGTGTTTCTTTTTAGACTCATCTAGATTCATTTAAGCATTGGTGATGCAATACAGCATTCATTTTCATGACGGCCCTATCAAATTTAACAATCTGGCAGTAACAAGAGACTATATATTTTCATGGCATTCTTTAGGGAAATTGAAATATAATATCTACGAATTTCAACCTTATTTTCAAGGTCAGATATACAATTCAAGAAAACAACATATTTATGGTTCTGTAATAGAATATTTGATGTTATGCAGGAAAAAAGTCTCTGTAGGGCCTTAAAAGGAATAAACACAGATATATTTTATTTAATAAAGCCATTGTTGTGTATGGAGTGATATAAAGGGCAAACTATTATTTGATACACATTCTCAGTGGAATGCTCACAACTGCTATTTGTGCAACATTAGTAATGTTCCTTTTTATTTTTTCTGAAAACCTAGACCTTAATTTTATATTATGTTGGCTTTAATGTCTTTAAGGTTTAAGACAGCTTTATAAAAGAGTTAATGATCTCTACTCTTAGTATAAAAGTGCCTTTTACAGTCCTACATTTGATTGTAATAAGTATGTTGTTTTATGTTAAGGATAATTATCACTGACAAATTAACACAGTTTGTAAACCAATAAGAACCAGTGATTTGATGTAACAACAAATAACCTAAAAAGAAGAGGATATATGTGCTTTCATTGAGAGCACAACATTTATTTCTTAAGTCTCAGTAACAAAATAAAACCAAAAGAATTATAATTATTTTTTTCATTTAAAAATCTTCCCTCTTTTATGTTACCATCAATATAAATAAACCAATTTATACATCTGTTATTGCTTTTCATGTTTATAATCACAAAAGATATATATAAAGTAAATTTTCCATAATTTTATATCCTTAAGAATACTAATCTTAAACCCATGATATCTACATATTCACTTTATCTTCCTTGAGTAGAGATGATAATAAATGATGTATTATCTTTATGTTCTCCATATCCAAAATAATTATCCAAATATAATAAATGTGTCTAATACTAATTAAACTTACAGGCCTTTGTACGTAATACTCATAGACCATAACCTAGATAACATGGGATCGTTTAAAGTTAGAAATGTCTGATAACATTATATAATTTTGGTTCATAAAGAAACATTATAAAATAAACCATTCACCTATATTGCAGTTACCTCAAACAGAGAAGAATGAAAAACACTAAAATGGTCAAGATTATTTTTTCTTACTAGTAAAACCAGTAATCTCAATAATTTAAGGTTAGGAATACCTGAAGTATGCTCCTGCTTCTCCCAAAATCACTCTCCAGCTCTTCATAAAGAGTGATTTTTAATACTTGTACTTGTTGGAACGCTGGACTTAGTCAAATCACTGATATCCACCAGTCAAATATACGACAATTTGGAAATCAGATCACAGATCACTGTATTCTATATTTATCTATCTATATTCTATAGTTATATAAACTAATGTGAAATGAAGTAGGTTGAAGAGATTGAAGTTGAAAAAAAAAAAGATGTATCTCCAGAAGTTTACAACTCATGCCTAATTACTCCATTATAATATTAATTTAAACAATTAATATTTTCCTCAATAATGCTTCAAAAATATTATCAAAAGGCAATCATTCCATCCATTAACAAATAGGCACACCATTGAAAATGAACAATTTAGTTGTATATTTTTCTAATTGATAGTTCTAATTTGGGTAAAATATGATGGAGTACACATAACACCAAGTACAAAGGTTTAGTCTGAGCTCAACTGAACAAAAATCATGTTTTTTTTATTAAAAATGTTTTTTATTGTTCAGTTGACAATAGGAAGTCCTTTTCCAGGATTTTCAGCTTCTTAACTATAAGCTTTATCCCTCTCCTTCCCCTCTTACCCCTAACTCTCTACATTTGTCCTGTGACAGAACAGACAATCATTAGTTTCAAGGTTTTCCTATGAGTATATGATGAAACTCAAAAGAAACATAAGTCTAGAAGGAAGCATCATCTCTGGCTTAAAATAATTCTTACTGAGCAGCAGAACAAGCTCATGACCAGGTAGTAGTGCCAATGCATCCAGAAAAGTCTTCAAAGTAGCTGAGACATACCCCTAAATTAACTTTTAGAGACTTGACCTGTGCAGGAGAATCACAACATGGAAATTCCTAAGTAAGGAAAGGGGAAAAAATGACTTAGATCCAACTCCACTCTCATTTTTTTTTTTTTAATTTCTACTTTAAAAAATAGATGCACTGGGCCTCCCTGGTAATTCATGGGGTTGAGTGCCATGCTGTGGAGCTTCTGCAGTCACTGCACACAAGTTCAATCCATGGTTCAGCAGACTTCTCCAACCTCACCTGCTCCGCCCCTCAGTGGTGTATTTCAATAGATCTGCTTGTTCTGCTCCCCACTCTGTCTCTGGTGAATCCTCTCCTCCCTGTGCCTCTGGCTTGTACCCCAGCTCTTGTATGATAACTATAAAATCTTCAAAAAAAAAATAGATGCACTTCAAAAGTCTACTTTAAAAAAAGAAATTAGAATGTTAAGCAATGACAAAAGTATCTGTTTTGTCAGATCATTCCTTTATTTGAAGGCTTGTATTGATGTTGTGTCACTACCCATTTCTTTGCTGCTTTTATAAGCATATAGACTTAAAATAGTCATGAGTGTTTTGTGAAAAATAATTGTGTTACATTCAGATTTTATAATCAATATATAACTATAAAAAAAGAGTAAAACTATAGCATAACTAAATATATGTCTAACAGCCTGTTGGAAAAACCATGGAAATTACTAAAAATTAAAAAAAAAAAACTGGATTTGCTTATCTTTTGCATATGAATTAATTTATTTCATTTGATAATTTATCACACAGTACTAAGTTTCTCTGAAAGTGTGTATCTAAAATCTGGCAGAAAATTATTTTCTTTATCCCAAGATACATTAAAATAAAGTTTAAAACATTAGTAGAACATATTTTCTGTTGTACTTACTATGTCTCCCCTAAGATAATGAACATTTTGGTAGCTTAAATCCTGGGATGAGATCCAAGATGGGAGGGTATAGAGAGGCAAGATGTAGGACAAATGTCTTTATGGGTTAATACCATGCCAAAATCCTACAGACCTGTCTCATGGGTCTTTAGAGCAACAGAGTCAGCTCTCCAGAAGCTGACAGAAATCTCTGTATCTCTAATTGTTATATAATTCTAGAGAATAATATCACCCTGCTTTAATTTAGAAAATGGAATTTTTTCTAACAAACTATACTAAGGTTCATTTGAAACAGCTGTGCAGCTCTTGCATGAACCAAACAAAGGCAGACCTTTAAAGCATAGACAAAATTCTATGCTTTCTAAGTACCCTTGAAACAGAAAAGAAGCACTTTCTTTCCAGTATGAATAATGTGATGTCCCCACAAGGTCATTATCAATAGAACAAAAATCAAGTTACAGGGACATTTTATCACTTTTCTCTTATGATGACCAGAATATATGATTAAAACTGTGCAGGAAAACATAGCAATCTCCAGAGTTTAAGCCACACCCTCTCTACCCAAGCTCCTCTTGAACCATTAATTCACAAAGCAGACCAGCCCCTAGTAGAGAGGAGACCCCTAGTAAATATGTGTTGAATTATTCTTGGGCTTCCTTTCTATATCACTTTTACTAACCACTTTTTAGCGTAAGAATTATTTTTTGACTTGTAAAATTTTGGACAATATTCTATTTATCCTTTCATAAAAGATGGAAAACAATAGCCTTATATGCTCTACCTAATGTCTCTAAGCATCTTGAATTTTATTTGTTTAAATATTTATTTTATTTATTTATTTATGCATACAAGAAGTGGGGTATAGGCCAGAGGTGGAGGGGGTGAAAGGATTCCCCAGAGACAAAGTGGGGAGAAGAACAGGCAGATCGACTGAAACACACTGCTGAGGGGAGCAGCTGGCGAGGCAGGAGAGGTCTGCTGCGCTATGTGGGTCAGCTCCTTGGCTGGGAATCAAACTCATGCTTTAGTGGCTGGCAATAGCTTAATATCACTGAGACCCGTATGCCACCCGGGAGACCCTAGCATCTAGGTTTATTTATTCTACTTTTCATATTAAAATGATGTCTAAATTAAATAAGAACTAAATTTGTTATGTACTATTCACTGTTATAACTCTGAGAAGTGGATATCATACCGCCTTTGAGCTCAAATCTTCTGGGCAAGAAAACAAGTGTATCACAACATGCATTAAATACAAGGTCGATCAGTTTGGGGAATGCGTGTAAGACGTCACCAAGAGATGCAGACTGTCCTGCTCTAATGGCAAGTACAGCCGCTGAACCTAACTGTTGGTATGAAATGAGAACATGTCAATACTACCCTATCCTCAAGAGTCTGTAATGCCTAACTTTAGAGTTTTCATATTCTCTAACAATCCTTTTAAGAAAAAATTTTAAGAAACTCAGAAACTAATAGAGCCAGGTTTGGGTTCACTAGAACTGTCATGTATCTGTGCAGAAGAAACTTTCATATTTAATAACCATCAGGCATCAGCTTTATAGTTGTACCAAAAACGGTATTGCTTAAGGAAATATATGAAAGTATATAAGATGTATACTATCCCCATTCCCTTATAGTGAGATTAAAGTTGCACTAAGAAAGAAATGGATTACATAAAAGTTTAAAAAGAAAAATACAAACGTAAAAATATTTTTTGCAAAGAGGAAATGCCTTTGGGAATAAAAGCTCAAAGGTCAATGATCCAGACATATACAATCATCACTTTTTATCTGCAGAAACAATATGACAGGTGAAGAGTTTATTTTTATAGCTCAAAAAAATTCTTCTAAGGAGAGCTACAGAACACAAAATCCATTTAAAAAGAAAATGCAGATAATCAAAATAAGCCCAAACAAAAAATTGTCCTCTCCACATTACAAATGTCTCTCTAGTATAAGGCCTGGGGAAAAAGTTCATTCAAATGTGGGCCTTACTTTCTCAAATAGCTTTGGCACAACCCATAAGCTGTTATTATGGGACTGGCAGGACTGATTGACAGTCAGCTGAAGGTTTCTGGAGGCAGTTCCATATTTTCTGTCTTTCTTCCACATAGTTATAGTCTTACAAGGGACTATCATGATAGATCACAGGTGTTGTGAGCTGTGAGGCCCTGGCCCTAGAATTGAGTCCTGCTGGCTGTTTGCCCCGGGACTTAGAGCCAAGAGCCCAAGAGCCCAGGCTGAGTCAGCAGGCTGATTGATCTAGAACTTGGAGCTGTGAGTTCCGAAGTCTGAGCTAGGGTCCCAGGACCAGGTAGGTGGCTGAGTCAGATGGGCCAGCTAACTTTGGTCTTGGAGCAGTGGAGTCTGGTACCAAAGATGGAGTCTGGTCATCCTAGGACTTGGAGCCAGAATGCCCAAGCCTGAGGTGATAGAGAGGGGGTGGGGTGTAGGTGGTGTCCTGGTCCCACCTACTGGTCAACCTTACAGCTGCAACTTAGAGCTGCAAATCTAGGGAATAAATCCCAGGTTCGCAGGCTAAGACTGCCCTGCTACTGGATCTCAGACTTGGAATAGCGCTAATCCAGGTGTTGAATCTGTCTGGATATGCAAGGTCTGAGCCCTGAGTATGGGTCCTGTCTAGCAGCTGATTCACCTCGGACTTTGAAAGGCCAACCCAAGTGCCCATGGACTTAGCCTGGTACCTCGTAGACCTCAGATGTGAAGCCTCATAGCCCAAGGCCCATGTCTAGTGTAGGTCTATGTAAGAGTCCCATTTGGTCAGTCTCCTACATGGAGGCGCAAGGCCTCAGGCCTGTGTCTGGGTCCAGTTTTGTTGACCTAATTCTCATTAAAATCAGAGACTGCAACATGTTTTTCTTTTCTGTTTAGCCTCTAGAAGACTAAAGTTTGATTGATTAATGAATGACTATTGAACAAATAAAAAATGGGCAGCCTATTTGGCTAAAATAGTGATTCTACTTTAGAATAAAATTGAGATTTGAATCTCATATCTCCCAAAAGCAGGGTTGTACAGAGGCTACTAATCATTTATAGCCTCAAACTATTCTAGTACATTTTTAATATCTTTCTTAAATAGTTCTTGTGTAGAGTTAATGAATTAAGTGCAAGTCAAATATTTAGCAGAAAGCTTGGCACATCTTTGTTCCTCATTAGGTAGCTATTCTTATTATTAACATATGTATTAACATAATATTAACATATTATTAACATTAAATAAACTTCCCTAAGAAGATATTCAAATTTTAACAGACTTTTTAGATGATAGTCAGTCGGTATAAGTCTCTAAAATTACTAATTTTTTAACGTAAAACTTAAAGACAGTAAATGAGATTAATATAGAATGACAAAGCATTAATAAAATATATCATTAATTAAGTAGCTAACCAAAGCAATTATTTATATACACAGTCATAAATAATACAAAGTACAATGCTAGTGTGATTTATCACATTTCCATTTATGATTTATCTCATTACCAATTCCACAGTGTAAACTAGGAAAAAAAATCTACACAGATATGATTTAAGAAAATGTTTCTCTGCTAGTCTAATTTTTATCTCCTTCTTCCTTCATTGTCCATTATGACTCAGGTTCTCTGACAATATGCTCATTCCTTTTAGTCGGTATTTTTGTATCAATTAAGATGATCTCAGCCTCTCCATTGTTCTCCACTTCTATATTTTTGTGCAAAGCATACATCAATGGGCTATTCTGTCTTGATTTGTTCTTACACAGCAATCTTCATTTTTTCCAATATGTCTGTAATAGTTGACTACAGAATAATGGTCAGAAACTCAAATTTGAGAGAAAGAAAGTGTGTGGATTTTAAGATCGCTAAAGTTTGTGACTTTTCAGTTATATAGTCTCTCTGCAGTTTAGTTTCTCTATTTGAAAAAGGAGGTTGAAAAGAAAACCCTAAAGATGCCACTAAAAATAAAATTGAAATAATAAGTCAATACAGAAAAATGGTAGCATACAAAATCAATTTACAAAATTGAGTCTCAGCTTTAATGGAAACAATGAGCTAGAAGAGAAAGAAATCAAGAAAAAAATCATTTATAATTACTTCAAAAGAGTTAAATATGTAGGTGTAAACCTAACAAAGGAGATGAAAGACCTATATAATGAATACTAGAAGCTATTCCTAAAAGAAATAGAAGACCAAAAAAGGCAAAAAGATATCTACTGATTATGCATTTGAAACATTAGCATTGTTAAAATGACCATCTTTCCCAAAGCAATATACAGATTCAATCCCTATCAAAGCTCTAATACCCTCTCCAAAGAAATAGAACAATACTAAAATTCATATGAAACCACAAAAGGCCCCAAACAAGCAATGCAATCCTGACAAATATGAGAAAGAGCAGTGATATCACATTCTCACACTTCAAACTATAATATACAACCATAATAATCGAAACAATATGATACAGGAACAAAAACAAACACATAGATTGATGGAATACAATTGAGAGGCCAGAAATAAACCCACACTTATTTAAAGAGTTAATATCTGATAAAGGTGCCAGAAGTGTAAATGGAGAAAGGAAAATCTCTTCAACAAATGATGTTGGGATCATAATCAAACACCTTATACAAAGATTAACTCAAAGGGGATTACAGACAGGGATGTAAGAACTGAAACCATAAAATACATAAAAAACTGGTAGAATACTCCATGACACTGACTTCAGCAGTGTTTTTGTGGAATCATCTCCAGTGGCAAGAAAAACAAAAGTGAATATATACAAATGGGTCTATATCAAACTAAAAGCTTCTGCACAACTTTTGCACTGACTAAAACAAAAAGACACCCTACTGAATGGGAGAAAAGTTATCTACATCTGACAAGAGGTTAATATCCAAGATCTTCAAAAAACTCATACAACTCAACAAAAAGGACACACACGCACACACACACAAATCAAAAACTGGGCAGAAAAGTTAAATAAACACTTTTCCAAAGAAGACATACAGATGGTCAAACAAACTCAGAAAAAATGCTCATCATCACTTATTGTCAAGGAAATGCAAATCAAAACCACAATGACTCACCATCTCATACCTGTGGAATGCATATTTCAAAAAGCCCAGAAACAAGTGTTGGTGAGGATGTAGATAAAAAAGAACACTTAAGACACTGTTGGTGGGAATACAAACTGATACAACGTTTATGGAAACAATGTAGGGTTATCTCAAAATATTAAATATATGTGTATGTGTGTATATATATATGTAGGTATATGTATATACTTACTTTTAAGTACCCAAAGAAGGCAAAAACACTAATTCAAAGGGATATATGCACTCCTATATTCATTGCACCACTATTTACAATAGCCAAGTTATAGAAACAACCTAAGTGCCCAATGACAAATGCATGGATTAAGAAGATGTGATATAGATACAATAAAATATTACTCAACTATTAATTAAAAATGAATTATTGTTATTGTTACAACATGGATGCAACTGGAGCAGATAACATGAAGTGAAATAAGTCACAAAGAAGAAAGACAAATATTGATGGTTTTACTCTTGTGTGCAATATAGAGAAACAAAACAAGGGGTCAGACAAAAGTTAAACTGATAACTAACCCTAGAAATATAACTATAGAATTAAGACTAACAGAGGCATGCAGGGACCGTATGGACTACCTTGCAAGATTATTGGTGTTTCAGTAGTATTTATGGTGTGATGAATGCATAGGAGGAGCTGTGATCCTATATCTGTGACTCACATAATATTTTAAATCAATGTTCCCTCAAAAAAAAAAAAGTACAGGAAATGTAAATCAAAACTACAATGAAATATCACCTCACACATGCTAGGATGACTGCTATTAGAAAAACACACACAGAGAGAAAATAAAAAGTGTTTTGAGAAGGTGGAACAATTAGAACCCTGTGGTAAGAATATAAAATGATGTCATCACTGTTGAAAAGAGTATGTCAAGACCTCAAAATATATATAAAATATATAAAAATACATAAATATATAAAAATATAAAATTATCTGAATATCAGAAAAATAGATAAGTATATTTTTCCTTATGATCCAGCAATTCCTTTTCTGGATATATATTTTCCCACCCATTTTCATTGCAACACTATTAACAATAGCAAAGAAGCGGAAACAACCCAAGAATGAAATTCTGACATATCACAACATGGATGAATCTCAAGGACACTCTGCTAAATGAAATAATTTAGTCACAGTGCTGTATATTCCACTCATATGAGGCACCCAATGATGTTAAATTCATAGAAACAGAAAATGTTTCTAAATAGGCACTGGAGAAAGTAAAGATGAGAAACTTTTTAACAGGTATAAAATTTCAATTTGACAAGTTGAAAAGTTTTGGAGATTAATTGCACAACAATTTCAATACACTTAACACTACTGAAATAAGCACTTAAAATAGTTAAGATGGTAGATTTTGTATTCTGTGTTTTTTACCATAATAAAACATAATTTACAAAACTGTATCCAGCTCATGGGCTAATGTGGATGTTAAATAATGCATGTAAAGTGCTTTGTTAAAGAACAATGTTTGAAACATTAGAAATACTCAGTAAGTGTCAACTGTTATTACTGTTTTAGAGCTGAGTTTCTGCTTTGTCCACCATTTCTGTGTTTTCAATGCATTGTTTGCAAAACATTGCTGGAGCAATGGATGAATTTTATACAAATTTGCTTTTATAACAGAAAAGTGCCTCCAGGTTTACTCCATCTAGGAAGTATTCCCATAGTGGGCATAATTCATGACTTAATTTTTACTATCACAAGCCTGTTCTGGCTCTCCTACACTTGGCTTTTGCTGTATAACCATTTCATTTCGATTATATATAGGCTACAAAAGTCTATCTAAACTAAATAAAAACATAGCTCATAGTATATATTTTCTATGTGACTTTTCCTAAAATCACAGTTTTACAGTGGAACCTAAATTGGTCACTTCTATAAAATTATCTGAATATTATTATTTATGATAGTATGTGAACAAAAGGCTTTTTATATGATTTTTAATCTCCATAGAGTTATGCTATTTTTGACCATGTTTCTCCCTTCACTTGAAATTTATGAAATAAATATTTTTAAGATGTATTTATTTATGTATACAAGAACTGGGGTACAGGCCAGAGGCATGGGGGTGGGGAGTGAGAGAATTCACCAGAGACAGAGTGGGGAGCAGAACAGGCAGACCGACTGAAATACACTGTTAAGGGGAGCAGCAGGCGAGGCAGGAGAGGTCAACAGAGTCATGTGGGTCCCCTCCCTGGCAAGAGGCAAGGATCGAATTCGTGCTGCAGTGGCTGTGTTTTGCTTCACAGTGCAGTGTTTAACCCATGAAATAAATATTAAGTCAAGGTTAAGATAAGTATCATTTTTATATAGATTTAAGAAACATATTGCAGCCATCAAACATGTATGTGATTTCTGTGATGATGTATTAGTTTTATATGGAATGGCAGCATTTGTAGTTTTGCCTTGTCTGCAATCTTACCAAGGTTGCTTTAGCATATGATTGAGAATTGCTTTGCAGTCCCTTCCTGTGCTACCATTTCCATAAAGGTACGTACTAGCCTCTGTCACTCTACAGTCTGTTGCCATAAAATATGCACATAGCTGAGACTTAAATCTCCTTCTTTAGTGCTGTAATGGGGTATAGATGAGTAGCCTAAATTTTTAAGGTGAAAAAGCAAGTAAAAACCTATTTCACAAAATGTCATGACAAGTTGTATACCTGAAAAAGCACTTTTATGGAACCCCCTTCATCATGTAGCAGTTGTGATTGTAATCATTTTCAAATGATGTGTTCCACGAAAGGAGTGATCACATACTTTATGGAAAGTTAGAGAACCCAAATATAACTCCTAGTCTTGTTTGTCATCAAAAGAATGAAAGCTTATGTGCAGTTATTTATAATGTCTAAAATAATTCTGCGCACTGCATCAACATAAAACAGTTTCTACCCTTGAAGCCTAGCCCTGAGTTACTTAGCTGGGATCCATGTTTGATGTATCCCTTATGAGTAACCAGCTATAATAAATGTAAATGACATGTAGCATTAAAAAAATAAGCAGCAACTCTAAAATTTCCTCATTAGTTATGGCAATATTTTCCCATGAATAAGTTTGAATCATGGAAATAATGTGGTGTTTTCCTAATGTCTTTCTAAAGAACTACTAGATTTTCTCTCTGTTGAAATGTTGGATTTTAGTCACTTTTGTGTGTTTTACTTTGCTTTCCTTAATAATTATGAACAACTTTCTCATGCACCAATTTAGTTTTTGTATACCTTCTTTTTGTGAAATATCTGTACAAATATATTTCATGTTTTGGGGTAGTTTTCCTTTTTTATGTTGATGTGTTCATTATATAGACTGCATATAAATCCTTTGAATGTATTTTTTCCAGTCTATGGTTCGTATGTTTATTTTCTTAAGGGTTATTTTAATTCAGTTGCTTACTTTATTTCTCATAGTGGCTTTATGTATTTCCCATTGAGTAATACAAAGTTCTCAAATCTTGTCAGTTTCTCAGAAAAATGCTGGAATGTGAGGGCAAACTGAATCTGATTATGGAGGTGTAGAATCACTTCCATTCAAATGCCTTGGACTTCGATTAAGCACTGACCTCCTAGACCTGCCCAAGAAACTTTCCGCATGACAGAGAAACACTTCATTGTTGTATTACTAAAATAACCAACCATACTTGTTTTAAAGTGCTGCTTATGAAATTGCAATATTTAGTATTCATTGTTGTGACCATACGCTACATATTATCAAAATAACAAAATGAGAGACTTTTCAGTAAGCTCAGTATTCTTTTATCGCAACTAATCAAAAAGAATAAATAAATGGCATGTGTGTACTGGAAATTCAGAAACCATTGGGTTTCTACTGGATTAGTTTAGCTATAGGAATGACTTCTTTTAATCACTGAACTTTTTCTTCTAGATAGTCCTGGTCACAGCTGAACTTGCCCTTTGTGTCCTTCAAACTGGACTACTGTGAAGAATTCTAATCAAGGGTTTCTTGAAGAGCTTCTCATAAGTTTCCTGAGTTGCAACTGGGGGAGAACACAGCATAGAGCTTGTTAACTGCCTCTGATTGCTAAGAATGTGTGCCCTGAAGGAACAATGAGGGTTCTGTCTCTGAATAATGCCTTCAGCTATGTGAACCTCCCAAGGTGCCCCACTTGATATTAATGGCTGAGCAAAACACTTATTTACTGAAAATCCTCTTTCAGTCACTTAAAGATGGAAAATCTTAAAACTTTTTTTAAAAGTCCCTACCATAACTATAGCTTTTCGATTTTCCATCTTTTATCTATTTCAGTTTTGAAAGTTTGGGTCAAGCCAACCTGAAATAAAAATTAAATATATATATATTTCTTCTCCCCCCTTTCTCCTCCTTCCATCACACAGTGATTCTTAAGTATTTATGTTGCTCTCAAGACAAAACAAACATACACTTTCAGATCAATTAACCCTAAATATCAATCTCTTTGAAGTATAAACAATGAATTACATACATAATTATGCTTATCTTTAATATTGTCTTATGTACATATAAATGACAAAGATTTAACAGTCAAAATCATACCCCCAAATAACAGAAATTAATGATGTTAACTATAACAGATTTTGGCAGAACTATTCCTTTGAAACTGTTACAGGGCAGGGAGAGGAGCACCCCAGAAACCCCAAGCCTGCCCTCTTTGAATGGGTTCTGCCATCCGCCGCATTAAGACAAACACATAAAACCTTTAATAGAAAGGAACTTTAATACAACTAGGGTACAATAAAGAAAGAACAAAGAATATAGTTACTAAGTTAAGCATCCAAAGTTACCCATCTCCTGGAGGGTAAAAGTTCAGCCAAATAGGATTGGCCCAAAGCAAGGCCCAAAAACCTGCCACACATCTAAAGGACCTTTCAGTAGAAACCCATAGAAAAGGGTCAGAAAGAGTCAGACAAATCTGGGAGGAAAAGAGCAAAATCAAAATCAAGATGACAGCTGCCATTGTTAACCTCTCCAAGGGTCTCTCACCCACACCTGTTCCAACCAGTCCAAGACCAAAAAGCAAGCACAGTTTCTTCACATGTCCCTCTGCCCCACATGCCTCCTCCAGGTCTCCTTGCTGCTCTCCATCTTCCTTTTCTTCCTTCTTTCTTCTCTGCAGAAATCTTCTTTCCCTGCTCAGCTCCACCCACTCAGGGTGGAACCAGGATTTTGGAACTTCCCCTTTTCCTGGGACGACCCTGTTACAAAACCATTTGATGTCATAATATACAGACCATAAAGCTAAGTATTTATAGGTTATGCCTAGTTTACCCTTCCTTAACAAATATTTTATAGGACTCCTAAGAAGACTTCACTTGCACAATGGCGTTTTATCTTAAAGCTCACACCCCTCCTTCACACTCACTCTCAAATTCTGATGAATACTGAAGAGGTCAAAAGGTCAGTGGCAAAAAGCAGGGAAATAAGAACTAAGGTTCATGATGATGGAAAGATTTGAATAAAAGAGTTCTTGAACACTCAAATTGTGGAAGAAATATTGCTAGACAATGGACTGGAGTTGCCTCCCCAGTCACAGAGTTTAGCCTAAGTGCAATTAACTTAACAATGCAGGCTCAGTTAACAAGACATATTCCTGGCTCAGTCTCAAGCACTCCTAAACAGAGCTGCAAATAACAGGTCAGGTTAGTCTCTGTCCTTGGATGATTTCCTCCCTGCAAAACTCCCCCTTTCCTCTGGGAACTAGCCTCAAACATATGGTTTGTATATATCCTTTTTTACCCATGTAGCAATGTAGAGATAGTAAGGTATAAAAGGAGCTTCCAGCCTTTGTTCCGGGTTCAGATTTTCAGAGAAAGGTCATGTCTGTGTCCATATGCATATGAATCTGGAATAAAGTGCCTAGTCTCCAGAAATCCTTGAGTACCATCTGGTTTATCCTCCCATAGCCTGGGTTGCAGGCCAGAATAATTCTGTAACAAAAATTTTATTTTAGGTTGTGAGTATGAACACACAAAGAAATGTAGCTAAATTTCACAAGGTAGTTTATTCATCAAGCTATACAAGGTCATTAATCGTGTTTGTGCTTCTATAGTATATCAAGCATTCTAGACTACAGAGCATCTTTGATACTTTTTATTTGTAAAATACATTCTCATTGTGGAAGCTTATTTGAGTCCAACAGATTCTACATTCTTTACGAGCTACCATACTCTAAGTCTTCTAGGAAAATTAAATAGACTGACTTACAGATTTAACCCCAATAAGACATAGTGTAACAGGGTGGTCCCCAGGAAAGAGAGAAGTTCCAGAATCCCGGTTCCGCCCTGAGTGGGTGGAGCTGAGCAGGGATAAAAAAATGTTGTAGAGAAGAGAGAGGAAGACTGGAGAACAGAGGGAAGGAAAACAAAAAGAAAGCAAGATGGAAAGCAACAAGTAGGTGTAGAAGAGGCATGTGAAGCAGAAAAACATGTAAAGAAACTGCACTTGCTTTTTAAGTCTTGGACTGGTTGGAACAAATGTAAGTGAGAGACCCGTGGAGAGCTTAATAATAGCAGTTTTCATCTTAATTTTAATTTTACTCTTTTCCTCCCAAATTTTTCTAACTCTTTCTAACCCTTTTCTATGGGTCTCTACTAAAAGTTCCTTAAACTTGTGGCAGACTTTTGGGCCTTGCTTTGGACCAATCCTATTTAGCTAAACTTTTACCCTCAAAAAATAAGTAACTTTAAATGCTTAACTTAATAACTATAATATTTATCTTTTCTATATTATGCCCTAATTATATTAAAGTTCCTTTCCATTAAAAACCTTATATATTTATCTTAATACAACAAATGGCAGAACCCATTTGTTCAATATGAGATAGCTCCTGATTATTGCAGCAGGCCCACACATTACAGAACTCTGTCTGAAGACTTGTACCCATCAATGAGAGACATATAACTGGAGTCGGGAACTATTCCAAAAATGTCACCATAACTGACTTAACCTCAGACAACCTTCCTATCTGATGCTTAAATTCCAAAATGCCCTAACTTTTGAGGCTGTCCCTTGCTGATGCCCCTGAATCATAGCTCCTATTGTCTAACTAGCATCTTCCTCATTACATTACAGCTGGCTTGTTTATTCTGGATTAGCAACATATAAAGATATTTAATCTATTTTGTTATATTTCTCTTTTATAATTGAGCAAGCAGACTTGGAGAAGTTCTAAATTTATAAAACTAGTATCTGGTTGTTGAATGAAATATGCTTTTTAATCTGTTTATAATAAATATAAAAAGGGAAAAAGACTAGTGTTCTGGAGGTTAAGAAAACTATCCATACAATCACAGTGGAGTGCAAAAGCAGGAACTGAATTCCTAGATCTGGTTTAACAGATAACATCTGTAACTGCAAATTCAATGAAATGTGCATTGCTGAGACACAGTGAAAAGCAGCATGTGAGAGGGCTAGCCTCTCCAGAGGGAAATGTGATACACTGGACAAGACAGGTAGTAGGTTGGCTGGGCTTCCACTTTGTATGAAAGCTGATCATGGAGTGTCAGATATACCCCACATGCTTAGGTACAAATGTTGGAAAGAGATTGGAATTTCAGGTACAGTGTGATAGAGACACGTAAACATTTGGTTCTCAATTATCAATTTCCATGAAGATCACTAGAAAACTTGTTGAACCAAATTAAATATATTAACTTTACTAACATAAAGGAGAACACAAACTTCACTGAGTTTTGATAGTTTTCAAATGGGAAATTGAAATGAGAATTTTTAGAGTTTTAGGGCTGAACGGGGTAACTTTCAGAAGGTCTTTCAAGACTAAATAAAAATCAGTTAAGAATTTAGTAACATTTAAGACATGGCATTGGATTGGTGGGTACATGGAGATAGATTTTGAAGCAAGACTTGATCAGGAAATATTTAGTCTTGATAAGTAATCCATTTAGTCAGTTTATACTCTTATCTTCTGGAAGCAGGCATTTCCTAGAGCAAGCAGCTAAATTAATTTTGCTTGGTTTCAGCATAGTTTAACACAAAAACAGGGAATTATCTTGGATTCCCATAGCATAGCAGAATTGAATACCAATGACTTTCTGTGTGTGCATGTGTGTGTGTGTGTGAAAGAGAGAGAGTGAGGGTGGGGGGAGAGAGAGAGATAATATGCCGCCCCCCCCAACCCAAACCTAGGGCAGAAAATGAAAGACTAAAGAAGATTATAATTTACAAAAATATAGTCATCATTCCCTGCCTCAAAATATTGGACAATATTGGCAAAAACCTATTCCAGTTGCTTTAAAACTATATTTTAGAACTTCACACATGTCCTCAGTGTGCTGCTGAGATGATATAGGATTCTAGACAAACTCTAGGTCACAGAAAATCTTGCTATCTGCCTTTAATACAAAGGCTTAATGATGGTTTTTATAGATAAGGTTTTTTAAGAGCATAACTGCTTATTCAAAAGTTAACCAGATCGTGGTCCAATCTAACATACTTTAATGCAAGGCTAGTGCACAGATGTATAAGTAAAGTCACTTGTTAAAAGTAATAGATCTTGCTGTTGGCAATACTGGAGCAAAGATTATTTTTCTCAGTCTCCCTAACCATCCGCCCCCTCCCTCTACTTTGAAGCAAGCAGACAGCAATAGAGGCAAAAGGAGGAAAATAATGTGTGCTATTCAAAAGTGGAACATGAATTCCAGGTGATTACCTGAGAAATATGGAAATGACCACAGCTAGAACATACATCGATTATATAGAGTGACAGATGCATCTATGAAATGAAACACATGTATGTGGGTGCTCTCCTGTCATGAGATGCAGATCTGCAGGCTCACAGATGCAGGAATATGAGCCTTTGCTAAGACTTTTAGCGTACCCATTTTTGCCTTATTCTCTTCATCAGAGATGATCACAAGGTGGCTAATCAGTGTTCTGTTTAATCAGGTATTCTGATTAATAGTGGCTGTACACATTTTACAGATAATTACATTTCCAAACATTAGAATTCAAGTAAATACCTTTGACATTAAGCCTATACCAAGCAAAATATAATTTCTCTTTGTTGAATCAACAATCCTAATAGCTGAGGGTTATTATGAGGAGCTTCATTATCATCTTATTGCTGAGTTGCAGAAGACAAGATCTGCTGAGTTCCCCAGGCTCCAGGAGATCACAGAATAGGCTGGCTGTGCATAAAAGAAAAAGAGAGAAAGAAATAGCCCTGTATGTACATCCTTCGTGGTGTTTCCTGTTTCTGTTTAAAAGTTTACATATTTACAAATATGTAAATATTTGTAATTTTTTATTTTATTTTATTTTATTTTTATCTTATTTTATTTTTTTAAAGATTGATTTATGCACACAAGAACTGTGCTGTAGGCCAGAGGTGCAGGGCGTGAATGGAGTTACCAGAGACAGAGTAGAGAGAGAGGAGAAAGTGGGAAGCAGAGCAGGCAGATCTACTGAAACACACTGCTGAGGGGAGCAGCAGATGAGACAGGAGAGGTCTGCTGTGCCACGTGGGTCACCTCTCTGGCTGGGGAGCAAACTCATGCTACAATGGCTGCGGATGGCTTCATAGTGCTGCACTTTACCCCCTTGCAGCACCAGGGAGGCCCGTGAATGTTCATTTTAGATTGTAAGTAAGGACTATGGAACAGACAGCCTGTCCTGGTGATAGCTACTACAGATGGCATTAACCATTTGGGAATGCTTACAATTCATGTATGAGATACAGAAACATAACTTGTTACATAGTGAGGCTTCCTCAACAAATACTTGTTATAATGCCAAACAATTAATTGTAGTATTTTAAAGTAATAGCTAGAAAATTTTCATTACTTACAATTAGGAAATAGTATAATGAAATGAAGTGATAAGCCAATAAAATTAAATATTTAGTTCAGATGTGAATAAAATAATGAAATAATAGAATTTAGTAATTCTCAGTCCTAAATATATTTGAAGCTAAATTTAAAAAAGCACTGTAATCTCTCAATCAGGCATGTTTGATTAAGATAATAACTTCATTCAAGGAATTAAAATGTCTCTGATTATAAGTTTTAGGAAAGTCTCAGGCAAATATTATTCATAACTATTTTCCCCTACAAGGTAACTATGGGAACCATAATAAAGACTTCAAGGTTCTAAAAGAATATATATGGACATGTGTATCATAATTCTGATTGGTCTTTGTAAATAGCAAAATAAGTGTATGCACAAAGATATGTGGATATGCTAGGCTTATGTGTGCACTCACAAATAATGATGTGTTGATATCATGGTGAAGGAAATTTAGCAAGGAAGGGTTCTTTTTATCCAATACTTAAAAATTGTCAACTTTCTTATCAACAGTCCAAGGTCACTTATTCATTCAAGGAACATTTACTGCATAACACCACTGTATCAGTACTTAGGTTTCCACTTATTGGACCACTGTTGTGAATCAGGTATCAAAGAAGGTTGAGTTTTCTTGAATCTGTGACTCTATATGTTCTTTGTGACTCCATATGTTCTTTCCATCCACCAGCTAATGTTGCAACCAAACATTTAAAATCAGAATAAAAAGTTAAACAGTTTTAGAAAGAGGTTACCTCGATCAGACACTTTATCAGTCAACCTCCAAATAATGGAATCAATAGAAATAACAAATTCCTACCTATAAACTCAGTTTACAAGTTGCACAAATCAAGGTTGAGTATTGCTAAGTATTTGGGTCAGGTCTTTGATCTTCAAAACTTCTGAGATCCTACCAGATTGATTTTCCTGTGGGAAGAGTAGATCCATCAGTGGCTCCTCGGGCCAGATTGGCTAAGCCACTGCCAACCCTCAGATCCCAGCCACACCTCTCTCTGGCCACATACTTCACCCTATGTGAGCAAGTTAGTGTTCCTGGGAAATCCCAGGCTGCACCCTTCTATTTCGACCTCCTGTCATCAGTCAGGGAGTTCAAAAGAAGATATTATTCCTCAAAGGAAGGACATGAGTGAAAAAGTCAAGCTCCCCACTGACCCTCAAGAAGGCACTATATGCACAGAATATACATTATACTCCAATTCTCTGAAAACTAAGTAGGTTAATTGGAATTTATGTTCTTTTAAGTTTCTTAATTCCCATGACCATAAGACCCTCAATTTTTTTAAGAATTTCTTTGGAGGGCGAGTTGTAATTACAGCAATGACTAGCAAGTAATTAGTAAATACAACTCCATTACATGTCAATGTAATGTAAGTGATCATTAACAAGTAAAAATAAAATGTAATTGAAAATGTTAAAATATCTTTTATAGTTAATTAATGTGTCATCAATTAATAGCATTAATTGATAGAACATGAGAGTCAGGAGCTATTATCTCCTAATTTTCACTTTCATATGTGACATCTGAGAAATCTTTGCATAAATAAATTGATGGGTCTGGAAAGAGTTGCAACTCAATTTTCTGAACTACCAACTTATATGCTAAGTATCACTCCGGCATCTTTCATTCTGCATTTAGTTATCTGTTAGTGGATAGCTTGATTGGTCCCTCTTTGAACTATGTAGGGAAGATGAAGTAAAAATATTTAACTTGGAGCATGTTCATTCCTCATTTTCAGGCTCATTTACTTTTACAAGATCAAAATTTACTTTAGTGCCTCCAACCTTATTTTTTATGCCATGGGAGCCATCTTATCTTCATATCTCATACAAAATGAGGAAAGTAGTCCAGTTTGAAGATCCATAAGCCAGCTTGACTATTGTTCTTTCCCTCCTGCCTATGAATTTCTGAAAATGTATTGCTAGATAGACACCATTAGCCCCATCCTTTCCAAAGTATGCAAAGGCAGGAAAGATAATATTGTGATGGAAAAGAAGGGACAACTGAAGAAGTGATTTTTTTTTTTTTTCAAAACGTGATGGATATCAAATGAGATAAATAGAAGAAGCTATTCCATAATAGCTACCTTGCCATTCTGAAGGGCATGGTAGAAATCACTCAAGAGAATAACTATGCCTCAGCTTAAAATATCCAAGGATAAATTGTGTGCCTATATAGCAATTCCTTAGTGATTTAGAACTTAGGTTTTTCAGAACCTAAAACACTATTAAATAGAAAAACTTTTGTAGCCCTCTGCAAGCTATAGAAAATAAGAAATAAGGAAATGGTCATTAGTAGCCCATACTCATTATTTGCAATACTAGACTCTTCAGTATTCTGCACTAGAACAAACTGCTTAGACAGGGACTAATGGACTTTTGCCATTTCTTAAACTTAAATCTTAATACTAATCAGTATGAATAACTCCCAAGCATTTAACAACTGTGTGAGAAGAAAGAAAAAGTGTGATTCAGACTCTTCCCATTGAGACATATTTAGGCTCAGCTTTCCCCATCTGCTGTGCCAGTGTGGAGAAGAGAGTGAGGTCACTGTTTTAGGCTATTATTTGTTTAATTGTTGACAGGATGACTGGCAGATCACTGTTCCCAGCTTTTGTCTTTCATAAATAAAGCTGTTACAAATATTTGCACAAGTTTTCAAGTAGAAATATGTTTTCACAACTCTTGGGTAAATATTTAAAAGTGGAATTTTAGGATTTTTATATAAATTTAGCTTAAAAACCACCCAAGCTGTTTTAAAAGTTAGTCGTACCATTTTTAGTTTCAACAGTAATGCCTGAGATATCTGTGTAGTGGTACTTTCTGGATTTAATTCATAATCTAGTGCTCATATTATGAATAGAAGACATCACCTTTCCTGATGACAAAAGAAGTATCCTTGGTGAAGCATGTGAAGTATGTACTAAATTTTTTATTGGATTGTTTTATTACCCAGTCATAAATATTCTTAATATTTTTCTTTACACATTCTGGATACAAGTAATATGTGTTCATTGCATAAATATTTTCTACCAGTCAGTGATTGGTGTTTTGTTTTTTTCTTAAGTGTCTTTCAAGGAGCATACCTGCAGAGTGTCAAAGCATCTATACTCCCATGGCACCATCTTCTTTTTTTTTTAAAGGCATTTTTTTTTTAAAGATTTATTTATGCATACAAGAACTGGGGTACAGGCCAGAGTTGTGGGGGGTGAGAGGATTCACCACAGACAGAGCAGGGAGCAGAACAGGCAGATCAACGAAGGTACACTGCTGAGAGGAGCAGCGGGCACAGCAGGAGAGGTCTGCAGCGCCATGTGGGTCCCCTCCTTGGCCGGCGGCAGGGATCGAACTCATGCTGCAGTGGCTGCGGTTTGCTTCATAGTGCGTTGCTTAACCCACTGCGCCACCAGGGAGGCCCCTTTAAAGGCATTTTTTTAAAGATTTTATTTACGCATACGAGAACTGGGGTATGGGCCAGAGGCATGGGGGTATGAGAGGAGAGGATTCACGAGAGATAGAGTGGGGAGCAGAACAGGCAGACTGACTGAAATACGCTGTTGAGGGGAGCAATGGGTGAGACAGGAAAGGTTGCTGCACCATGTGGGTCACCTCCCTGGCCAAGGATCAATTTGTCCTGCAGAGGCTGTGAAAGCCCCACAGTGCAGTGCTCAACCCCTTGTGCCACCAGGGAGGCCTTCTTGCTCCTTCTTGAAGTTGATTGATGTTAGAAGCTCAGTTCACTGATGAACTCTGCTTCTGGCATCCTGGGGAGGTATTGGAGCATTACCTGCTTCTGCCAGAGGTTATTGGAAGATCAGCTGTTTGTTTAGTCTTAGAAATACAACCTCATAGGACAATCTCAGTTGAGTACGCTACCTACTTCCCTAAGACTAGAGTAGAAAAACAATTTCCCGTTGAACCCAGTTCTGTAAGTCTATGGGTACCATGTGTTTTGTTAGCACTTAGCTGAATTAAAGTGAGTATTGTCAAAATAATTTCCTTCCATTGAGTTACATTTGTCCCCATCATTTGGCTAACAGAGAACAGACTTTTCTTGGAGCTCTGGCTGTGCCTGTGAAAGTTCTAGGTTACAGTCTTCTGGAATGTGTAGAATATATGGGAAACCAGGGAACTTACTGGCTTGCATTTCCGAAGCCAAACATCCCCAGAACACACAATTATTCTTTCCACCTTTAAGAGACATCTTGTTTCCAGGAAGAGGGGTTGGTTAATTATTAAGGGAGGAAGGAAACTAATGTGTATTTCTATTTACCAGGAAATGTGTGTGTGTGTGTATTTAAATACAGCTTACAATATAACTTAAATATCAAATGCCTAACTAAGAACTATTTCATAAAAAAAAAGTTATACATACTATACACAAACACACATTATCATTGTCATTCATACCGAATGTTCTAACGAGCAAGCAGATCATTGAATTATGTTTCAGGATGATGATTTATTTTGTGGTGCTCAGATTATGTCTAGAAGAGATCTTAAGAGTCTCCTTGGATGGGGGTGGGTGGGCTTCTGTAGTGCTGGTAATGTTGTATTTCTTTGTAGAAGAGGTGGTTTCGGGGCCTCCCTGGTGGCGCAGTGGGTTAAGCAACGCACTATGAAGCAAACCGCAGCCACAGCAGCACGAGTTCAATCCCTGCTGCCAGACAGGGAGGGGACCCACATGGTGCTGCAGACCTCTCCTGCTGTGCCCGCTGCTCCCCTCAGCAGTGTACTTCTGTTGATCTGCCTGTTCTGCTTCCTGCTCTCTGTGGTGAATCCTCTCACCCCTCCCCCCCACACCTCTGGCCTGTACCCCAGTGCTTGTGTGCATAAATAAAATAAATCTTTAAAAAAAAGAAAGGAAAAAAAAGAAGAGCTGATTTCAGGAGCACGTTCAATTCTGTTTCTGTATGTGTGATATACCACAGAATATGTATTTGTGAGTGTGTGTGAGTTTGTTTCCTTTCCACCATCCACAGTGATCACTCTTACTCCAACTATTATTACTCCTTCCTTCAACATTCGTATTGTGGTAGCTGTCAGCCCTCCACACAAGTACCACTATTTCTACTCTGGTTTCTCTTCCGTCTATCACAGAGTAATCCATTTTATCCTTTGAAATGGAAATGGATCATAAAATTCATCTGGTCATAGTTCTTCAACTGTTCCCTTTTTCTCTTAGAGACAGAAATCGGTGTCCCCATGCTTTACAAGTTTAAATATTCTTTTCTATTTCTATAAGCTATTTTTTCCCTACATTCTTAATTCAGACTCCAGCTACATAAGCTTCTTGGTATTCTTCCGTCATATTTACTATGTTTCTGCCCTAGAGCATTTACACTAAGTGACCTCTACCTGCTATAGCCTTCTTCCATAGATCTCCAGGGCTCATTCTCTTAACTTCCAGAAGGTTCCGTTTAAATACCACCTTAGGAGAAGTACTTTTATTAACTCCCCTTTACAATTACAACCCCATCCTTTCCCAGTTGTCATATAACCTTCAGACTCTTTCGGCTCCTTTCATAGTGCTTAACAATACCTTATATATTACATCTAAATTTTTATGAATCCATTGCCCCCCTTGACTAAAATAAAAGTCTGCAAGGGAGAATTTGTATGGTTTCATTCATGTTTTCCCCAAGACAGAGAACACTTAGAATTCCAAGTGTCTTGCTCAAATTAGGAACTAAGTAAATATTTGTTCATTAAGAAATAAATATCCTTAGATTGATATGTGATGTAAACAATATTTAGACCATTTTCTCTGAGGATTGAAGTTACAAACTGGGAGTTCATACATAACTTATTTTTCCTTGTTTTATTTCCTCCAAAACTGATTGTTATTAAGTTCTTCCAGGTTAATCATCACAAATCTTAGATGTATACAGTCTTCCAAATTCTGATTAGGAGATAGAATGTTTATCAGGAAGGGTAATGTGATTTATTATGAGGTGAACAGAATCTTTTGATCATACTGATTCATCTTTTATTTGCCAGGTGTGCATGCAGAGAATGCATCGAAGAATGTTCAATTACAAGGATTAAAAGATGAAAAACATCAAAAAGATCAGACATAATCGCCAAGTCAAAGATTAGGAGAATCAAAAGGAAATTCCAAAAGATAGCGACTTTTTCAAGAGCCACAGAAAGAAGGAAAAGTGCCAGTGTCTGGGATGGAAGCATGGCTAGTCTGGGAAAAAACTGAAAAAAACAGCACTATTTGAAGACACTGTGAGAACATGGATATAAGAGGCTCTACTGCTGTCACCTGGCTTCTTTGGAACCTGTGCAATTTCAAACTACACGATGCTAACTCGAACCAACACCTTTACAAGGGGGGTATGGAAACTTTCATTCTAGGGGATCATCAACTGACAGAAACGATATTTAGCACATAGATATGTGTGCATGAATGTGTGTACATGTGGCTGAGTATGCATGTGTGTGTTTTGGAGTAGGCAGTAAATATATCTGTGCATTTTTTAATTGACCCAGTTACTAACATTTAAAAATTAGATAATTACATATAAAATTTTGATTTCCAGTTTGGGATGAAACAATGAGACTATCCAGCACCAGATGGTGTAATTAATATCTAGAATATAAAGTAACTAAATCAATAGTCAGATATAGACAAGTTGAAAAACTAACCCTTGATAGTTGACTACAGAAATGAAACACCAGGGAGTTGATTGGGGGAGAGGAAAGAAGAGGGAAGCAGGCAAGGAGGCATAAATGTCTATGGTAGAGTATGGGCAAGTTGGTGGTGGATGCACTATGGTGGTAATACTTGATGGGGTTATCCCAAGTTACCTCAATTAAAAATAAATAATTTTTAAAAGAAATCAACATCAACAAAAAAGAAAAAAATCAGAGTATCTTTTAATAGTACTACTTGGAAACAATAAACTATAATTAGTTAGCAGTTACCCTTAGGAAAATGCTCATCCCAAGTCATCAATTTATCATACGTTCTCCAGCCAAGTTACCATACGTTCTCATTTGCTGTTACAACTAATTCATTTCATTCAGCAATTTTCCCTGCTAAGGGAAAGGTGTGGGGGTGGAGTGGGTGAAAGGATTTACCAGAGACAGAGTGGGGGAGTGGAGAACAGTCATATTTACAGCAGGAAAGACAGGAGAGGTCTGCTGTGCCATATGGGTTGGCTCTCTGGCCGGGGATCGAACTCATGCTGCAGTTGCTTGCAATAGCTTGATAATGCTGAGACTTTAACCCCTGTGCCACGAGGGAGACCCCCTGCTTAATGTTAATAATTACTTTTATTTGCAAATTTCATACAAATACATTATATATTTCAAATAATATATTATCATCTTCAAATTTAATTTGCTTTCCCTTTTTTTCTCTTTACTCCTGCTTTAGACAACTCTTATAAAAAAGGAAAACAGACATAATTATACTTAAACAAACAAAAAGCAAACAATCCTACAGTGGTCATATGGCGTTTACAAAATTCAAACAACTACGTATCAATAACTTGAATTTAGATCTCTTCAGTTTCATTTAGAATTATCTTTTTAATAGTGATTTTTTATAAAAGATAATTTATAATTATATTTTTTGCTTAGTGATTTTTTTGGCATTTCAAAGTGCCCAGGAATATTAACCTCAGGGAAAAAGTCCATTTTTAGGTTTGGGAAGGTACATATCTTCCACAAGGATGTCAAGGTCTATTTTTAAAGGTCCCTTAGTTTCAAATATTTTCAAGGATTCTGTGTTAAGTCTCAGCTTTCCTGTAGCCACTACTTACAAAAGAAGACATTGATTCCTTAAATACTGAAGATAATAATGGCAATAAAGACTGGATCACTGTTACTCATGGAAATATTATCTAGCTACCATATCTAATGCTTATATTAAGCCCATCATCTCAATGCAGGTGCTCTTTTCAGATACCCTCTCCTGAAACTCTCCCCAGTCTTATTCTTTTCAGAGACTGATTAGGCCTCAGTTTGTCTAGATGGATAATTAATTAGTCCCACTTTCAATTTTTGTAGATACCACATACCCCTAACTCCAACCTTTACAACTGCAACCACATATCTGGTTTGTGCTTTGGTGGTGCACATATTTCTAGACCAAACCTAAATTTCCTGATCTCTCTTTTTTTAAAAAAAAAAATAAATTTATTACATCATCCTTCATTTTTGTACAATGTGTGATTTACCCATGAAATTTCCACTACTAATATTTGTGAATGGAGTGCTAGCATTCATTCCAGGACAGAACAAGATTCCAAAACCATTCATGTGTGGCTATGACCTAAGAAAAAGGTGTTTGGAGTGAATATACTCTTTATCTGGGTGTGCAATTAGCCACCTAATCTTACATCTCTTTTTAAAATAGATTTATTTATTTATGCATATTTATTTAAATATGCATATTTATTTGTGCATTTATTTATTATGCATAGACCAGAGGTGTGGGGTGGTGGTGGTGGTAGAGACAGAGTGGAGAACAGAACAGGCAGTTTGGCTAAAATACACTGCTGAGGGGAACAGCTGCAAGACAAGAGAGGTCTATTGTGTCATGTGGGACACCTCCCTGACCAGGGATAGAAATGCTGCAGTATTGGCAGACAACTTCATAATACTGCAATTTAACCCCTTGCACCATCAGGGAGGCTCTGTGTCTTACATTTCTTGAGCGAAATCTCTGAAAGCAAAGAGAATATACTTAACTTTGTTAACATTAATCAGAAATTAGAGCAAAAATATTGAGCTTTATTGCCTTCACTAGTAATTATTGCAATCAATTCTATAATCAATCTGAGTAAATCAGTTGGTCTAAATATATATTCTCTATGTCCACTAAAGGAAATAAAAGTTTTTTATATTCTCTAAAACAAAATGTTTCTGTAAATTTGTTCCCATATAGTTTCCTGAAATGTTGTACTTAAATAGAACTCTATATAGTTTTAAATTATGTCCTTATAATTCGGTAAATTTTATAGTTTTCATCATAGAAGAATTACAATGACTTATATTCATACATTCACCAGTAGGGGAAATTATATATTAGTGTGGCATTGAAAATTATTGGATTTTCACTATGATAGGGAAAACACTAGATTTTAAACATCCCTAATGCACAGAATACTAAAGCACAATGAGAAATATATTTTCCTAGTTAATATTCAAGCCTTACCAAAACAAATTTCTCATAGATACTTGCGGAGTATCAGCTTATAACAATAGCCATACTCTACAACTGTTTAACTTCATTAAGAAGATATTAAGGTCTCTTTTATAAAAATAATTAAATTCAGTTCTCACTTACATACCTTTATTTTGCGAGACTGATTAAGATTTGATAACAGAAATGCATTTTGGCTAGGCTTAATCAACTCTAAATGGTCACCAATGCACACACATAAGGAAAATCAATAGCTTCCCATCTTATGTAATTTGAAATTATCAGACATCAGCCCATACTAGCCCCTCCCAAACTGACTACCAGCAGAGTAGCAATTCAGATACTACTCACATATCCAGTTAAGGAGTGGAAGCTCTGTGGAAGAAGCAAATGTTATCTGAGAGGTTATCACTTTAAGTCAATTTTCAGGCATACACTTTTTATTACATTGATTAACAAAACACTTTGTAAGATCTCAGAGATTTGCTCTTAGAAGTGATAAATGTTGGTATGGGTTGAAGAGGTATAGAATATAGTGGGATAATCATCTTTGGGTATTGTCTTCAGAAGACTGAGCATTCAGGGGTAATTTTAGAAGACTTAAAATAGCAGAAACAGGGATACAAAAGGATAGAAATAGGGACTTAAAGGTAAATTCCGTGTACTTTGAAGCTGAGACATAAAATATATTTTGCAAATACTGCAGAATCTTTTTTGTGAGGTTTATGGCTTATCTCTTCATTGTGTGTGTGTTTACATACCAGTAAAGTGGAGAGTTTGATGTAGCATTTATCCCATGTTTGAATCTATGAACTGTATAAATCACAGGAGAGATACCAGTTTGCTCTTTTGCACAATCTGCCAAAACTTTGTTGTAGAAAAACATCTCCTGATTTATCTCTCTGTATTACACAGGTAGTCTTAGGCACTTTACAGATGTATAAGACCTTCAGAACTTCTTATCAATGGCATGCTGACATCAGTATCTGGATAAAGAAAAATGAGACAAATGAGTCCAAAGTTTGTTTTTAGTATCATTTATTTATTTATCTATCCATCTATTTATTTATTTATTTGTTTGTTTATTTGTTTATTTATTTATTGCCAAATACTTTATTCTCCTCCATGTTTTGCAGAAAATTTGAAATGTGGTTTGGAGGAAAAAAGAGACAAGTTGATGACTGTACCTATCTCATCTCCTTCCTCCTAGTGTGACTAAGAGACTCAAACCATATTAACTGCTGCTGGGACCATGCCAGGCAAAATAACTCCATTAACAACATCAACATGCACAAAATGAATGCTCAGCACTCATTCCTGGCCATGGCCTTCTCAAGTCTATGTATAGTAAAATCAAAGCTATTAAAGTCACTGTCATGTTCAAGTGTATGTTTTAGAGGAAAGAAGAGGGAGGACCAGAGTTTCTCCTTCCAACATCATAGAATATTGATAAAGTCATGAATATTTTGTGTGTGGGTAGGGGGAAGTTACTTAATATGATTCAATAAGGATATTTGATTAGTCTTATATTTCACATAAATTATAACTTTTCCTGTTTTAACTGTATCAGAATTCATTCAGAGATTTATACTATACAGTTAGAAGTTAAAAAAGTGATGTTTCCTATTTTCTGTCTCTGAAAGCAGACTCATGTTTGCAAAACAAGTAGTAAAGAACAGGATGTTGTAAACCCCTGGAAGAGCATGCAAGACACTTAAGGACATGTGTTCATCTGCAGACACTCTCTAAAATACCCATGCAAATTACTGTTGTGAACAAGCTTTAGAAAATATAAGCCAAAAATCTACCTCATTCAGTCTGGATTTGCAGTTTTCAGAATCAGTGAGAATTTTCTTTAGGATGGGGCCCTAAATCAACAGAGCAGCTGCTATTCATAGAACAAGGACCACAAAGAGTTGTCAGTTGTATGAGGAAAATCTCATGCCAATAAAGCTTCAGGCTATCTGCCAATGAATATTTATGTAGAAAATACCCTCTGGAAACCCTGATTAAGTGTGTGTAATTCTCAAGATGATCTAGCCCCATAGACACTGCCATAAACATGATCCCATAGACTCATCCACTGCATCTTGACATGATGATCAGTCCAACTGCATTACTTGGATGGATGAAGAGACCCATGGATCAAGGTCTCTTACCTGCTCATTTATCTTTCTTTCAATAGCACTCTTGTAGCTACTTAACAGAGCCATGCCAAATACTATCATTGATATTTTTATTTTGTACTCACTATGTAATGTTTTGCTTTAAGAAGTTTACATTAATTGTTCAATTAATTCTTATAACAACTGTATTCGATTGGTATGGTTGTTAAATTCATTTTTTATGGGGATGAGTTGGAATTTTTTCCGAAGTCAGAGTTTTAAGTATGAATCTGAGTATAGAACTAAAGATTATTTTATCAAAATTACCACTCTGCTTCCTTTTAATATTTTCCCATGATAGATCAATGATGAGTGAAAAGTTGAAATATTAGTGTATTGCATTCTAAGATCCTTACTGAACATAAACTTTATTTATTGACCTGATTATAGACTGAAAAGGGGTCTGGCTGAGACTGCCTGAAAGGATAAATATTGTGTTTCTTAGTCATTGCAATATATTTTTTCCAATCAGACACATACAGGAGAGATTCTCAAATGTTACTTTGAATGAATGAATAGGTATCTAGAAGCTTGAAAATCACCATGCCCAGTAAGTAAAAAAGCTGAATAAAGTGAAAAATTAGTGACTCTTCTTGTTGCATTTGAGAAATAAAATCATAGGGCAAGTGGCTTCCCTCAAAAATAGCACAACCCACAGATAAATATAGAAAATCACAACTGATGGGACCAGAAATCAATGGTTAAGAATCAGTTCTGCAGGAGGGAGACCTGGACTATAATGAATGACATACTGGATACTCATTGTGAATGCCTCTAAGATTTGGAAAAACTCCAGGACACCCAGTTAGAAAATGTCTCTGTGTTTTGTTACGTATACCTCCAGGATTTCTCCTAGGTCTTCATATATTCCTATATAAGAATATAGGCATGTGGGGCCTTAGCTACAAGCTTCCCAGTTCTTGATGGCAGCAGATGAGAAAGCAGATCACAAAGCCCATACGTGGGGCCAGGAACAAGTCTTCGTTATGAGGCAGCAGGAGACACACGGATAGCAACAGCAGCAAGGTCCAGCAGCAACCCCCCGGGCTCCAGCCATAGTAATCTCCCCATGCTCCATGAGTGGCATAAGAGGTTGTGAATGGCCGAATGGCCCTGAGAAGTCCCCCTTACCCCAGGAGCCCTATTGCGCATGTGAACTATACATGAAGGTTACATTGTTTGCCTGGAACAGTCTGAGAGGACCTCCGTGGTGGCTCAAGGGGTTGAGCGCCGCACTGTGGGGCTTCCACAGCCACTGCAGTGGGAGTTCTATCCCTGGCCAAGGAGGTGACCCACATGGCACAGCAGACCTCTCCTGTCATGCCCACTGCTCCCCTCAGCAGTGTATTTCAGCAGATCTGCCTGTTCTGCTTCCTACTCTGTCTCTGGCGAATCTTGTCATCCCCCACGCCTTTGGCCTGTACCCCAGCTCTTGTAAGCATAAATAAATAAAATCTTTTAAAAAAGTAAATAAACGATACAGTCAAATCAAACCAGGAAGTAAATTAAAGAAGATACAGAACTTCAAGACAAAAACATTAAGTCATCGAGATAAAGATACAAATCACCTAATGGGAAAATAGCGTTTTGTAAAAGAAAAATGAAAAATTATAGGCTAATTATTACATCTGAGCCTCAAAGAATTATATCCAGAGAATGAAAAAAAGGGCAACAGACCATATGTTTAGCTCCTTCAAGATACCATGAATCCTGAAAAACACTTACGAAGGGACAAACTAGCAAAGTAAGATGTGAATAAAAAAACCATGCTCAAGAGCTCAGAGTGAGCATTGAATTTAAACATCGAGTTAAATTTAAATATAAGTGGTTTTCTTTTCTTACATAACAGAGGAATAATTTTTGTAACTTAAAAATCTTGACTGTACCCCAGAATGGAGTCCACAGAGGAGGGGTGTGTTGTTGAACATGTGGGGACTAAAACAAGCAATCAGTTGCAAATTATGTTTTCCTCCTTCATTGTGTTTAAATTACCTAATCAAAATATTTTTAGTATACACACATAGCACATGATATATGAGTTTGTACATTAAGTGAGCTCCATGAGTGCAAGCCCAGCTTATTTTTAATCTTTTTAGCTGCATAGTTAACCTAGCATCCAATTGTTGGGAAAGAAATGTTAAATGTACAATGAATAATGAAAAATACATTTTGGTAACAAGAGCGAATAACTTTACTATATTCTCCATAAGGAAAATATTGACTTGTGATTCATCTACTGATGTGGACTCTGCAAGGAAATTCCACATTGGTAAGAAGCAGGGCATTAAGCATGAGATAAAATCCAGAAGGACATGACTAGCCAGACTCCCCACTCTCAGTTATCCTATCAAATAGAAAGAGGCTGGAGGCCTCCCTGGTGGCACAGCGAGTTTAGTGCTCCATTGTGAAGCATCGTGGCACAGCAGCCTGAGTTCAATCCCCGTTCAGAGAGGGGCCCTGCATGGTGCAGCAGACCTCTCCTGCCTTGACTGCTGCTTCCCTCAGAAGTGTATTTCAGTCAATCTGCCTCTTCTGCTCCCCACTCTGTCTCTGGTGAATCCTCTCACCTCCTGTGACTCTGGCCTGTACCCCAGCTCTTGTATGCATAAATAAATAACTTTAAAAAAAATTTAAAAAGAAAGAGGCCAGGAAGTCTCAGAAGGCCAAGCGTCTTCATGTCTTTTTCTCGCTCTGTTTGTTTCACCTAATACAGAACAAGTACCTAATAAAAGCTTGACAAATATAAATATGAACAAATGAAAAAAGGAATAAATACTGACATTGATACAGCATTCCAATGCTCAGATGTCAAAATGGTATGCAATGTACCATTGAGCCTTTTACAGAAAAGGCTAACATTCTAATTAATTCAGGTTTGAAAATACATTTCTTAAAGTGGAAATTTACATTAAACACAAAAATACATTTTTAAAAATTTTTTCACAGTATATGACTTTTCCAGGTATTTTCCTTTATAGACAATGAAATCAACTTTTCTGGTCAATGTATTCTGCTATTTTAAACTGCTAGAAGCTGCCTAATGCATTCAGACCTTGAACTGGCCCCAAAGTCATCCAAGGGAGGTGCCTCTACTCACCTCTCTGACTTCTCTGTTTGGCAAGTTCACTTTTAGTCCTGGCAAATGTTGATCTCTGTTCAAGAAACTGATCATTTTTAGGTTTTCAAAACACCTATATATATATTAACTATTTCACTGTGCTTGAACCAACTTAGAATTTCTTTTAAATTGGTATTGCAAATCCTTCTTTTTGTCCATTATACACCATGCAGCTTACTTTCTTCTTGCCAACTTTACACTACAAGTGAGTGATATTTCAATGCAACTATCAGGAAACATAAGAGAAAAAGATAACTGTCTGATTAGGCAGCAGTGTGGAGTGGAAAGGGCCTCTTGGGACTGTAGCCATGACGAACCTTCTCTGGGATGCTGCTTTGCTCACATTGTAATGGGCTTAATTGTGCAACTTTCTTCAGTGTTTTTAGAGCAGAAATATGTGAATAAGTAGGACACCAACATACTGGGAAAAAAAAAGGTTTTGACAAAAACATCTCACTTAGGGTTAGAAATGAGTTAACTTTGCAAAACACTGGGATGTATTTTGAGACATTTATTGAGATAAACATCCTTAATTAAAATTTGAAGTTTAGAATACACTCAACTGCTATAAATTAAAACAAGTTGCCTACATTTTTATTGTGATAAAATACTTAGCAAGTGCCAAGCTCATGGACATTACTTTAGGTCATGATACAAAAACTATTCCTTTTGCTGCTAATTATAAGAAATTATAAGAAAGACCATGATAGATAGATAGATAGATAGATAGATAGATAGATAGATAGATAGATAGATAGATAGATAGATAGATAGATAGATAGAGTCAAAGAATGTATTGGTCAAAGTTTAGATTAAAGAACAAAAATAACATACCCCATGAAATGACGAAACACTAGAATTAGACACAAACATATCTCTCCATGTACTTACTTTAACTTGATCTTAGCAACTTGCTTAATAACTGTCTAACAGCAAAAACTCACACATATTGGCTTTTTCAGAAGTCTTATTCACCTCAAATTCCATTTATTTATGTCTTGGTTAAGAGTAAAGGCCAATGAGGCTGGATTCATCAAAGCTATCTTTGTCTACTTATAGTAAACAGGTAGCCAGTTTAGATAATAACAGTAACACTAGAAGCAGCACCAGCACTTAGTACTTACTGGGCACTGACTATATACTACTTGTCATGTACCTAGAAAGTTGGTTTTTCACAGACTCAGACTCAATAGCCTGCACTTTTAACCACTACAGCATCAATGTTCATGTTTGAAATGACATGAGGAGTCAATAAATTTTTGCCAAACTCACAAGAGAATGATTTATAACATAGGCTTTCATTCATTATTTGATAAGAGTACATTATATTTTTATGAGTACTTTATACTCTTAAAAAGTAACTTATCAATAGTGTTTGTTATATATGTTTAAATATTACTTTCACTTTGTTTAATGTCTCTAATAATTTTATATGCAATTTTTATTTTATATAATTATTTTTACTTATTTATGCATACAAGAACTGGGGTCTTGGCCAGAGGTGTGAGGGATGAAAGGATTCACCAGTGACAGAGTGGGAGCAGAACAGGCAGATCAACTGAAACACACTGCTGAGGGGAGCAGTGGGTGAGACAGGAGAGGTCTGCTGTGCCATGTGGGTCCCCTCCCTGGCTGGGGATCAAACTCATGCTGCAGTGGCTGGTGAGATAGCTTCATAGTGCTGAGACCTTCAGCCCTGTGCCACCAGGGAGATCTGAATTTAATATATATTTTTAATATTACATTTTAAACATGTCTGCCTCGAAATAAAGTTATCTTTGTTTCCTCTGAACATTGTAGAATAAGTAATACCTGGTAACTTATGAGAGGATCTGTGATGTTTTCAGGTTATTTTGTGGCATATCTTCACATTGTACATTTTTTGCCTTCAGCTCTTTTGTATTCTTAGTTCCCTGTTTATATCTTACGGAATCTATATCACTCCAGCTACTTTCTGTGTGGACATAGTAAAGGCAAAGAAAATATTTACAACCAAAAGTGCTTAGGTTAAAAAGAATACTCGTGGGTGGATGTGAACTCTGAAAACTGACAATATAGGAGCTGACCTAAGGACAGCAAACAAGCTCTTAAGAGATGTTCTGTGAATAAACTCAGAGCTCTAACTCCTGCTTCCTCTTTTCCCCCTTTTCCCCACTCAAGGAGCTACCAGAAATTATCTCAAAACAGTATGCTTATTTTATGTCCTAGCAAAGAACTTATGTAAAAAGAGCAAAAACATAATGTGTATTTTATAGAAGAAAACGAAAGCTTGTTCCTGACAGAACAAATTAAATGCTGTAATAATACCCAAACACATAAAACACAGATTGGACTTAATTTCCCCACATGTAAATATGCTTTTGGCTTTTCATTCATCCCATTTGGGTCTGGTTGTGTGCATTTGTTATTGCTGCAGTGAAATTACTGAAATGCATCAGCAGATTGTGTTCACTAAACTGCGACATGTGTGTCGATGAGACATCATTGGAATTGTTGTTAGAAAATGGTCACTGCTACTTGGTATTTATCCTATTCATTTTCCACAGCTTGTACTGAACTCCCTGGAGTCCCCTGAAAGGAGACGTTTTTCTCAGCGGGGTCTTAATGAAATCCAGGAAAGAATGGCTTTTCGCCCAGTTGATCAAGTATCTGATCTTAGGGGACCTCACATGACAGGTTACCTGAAGAATTTCATCCTAGAGGAAGAAAGGCAATCTTGCAAATGAGTTTAAATATTTCTCTTTATTTTAAATATCTGCATTTTCTTCCATTATATAACATATCCCATAGCTGTTTAAATCAATGGCTAACACGCTCTGACAATTCACTGAGATATAATCTTTCCCATAGTATGCCTTAAATCAATACACAAGAAACTTTTTATGTGTGTGGATAGTTCAAGAGAATTTTTGTTTCCATGCATACTTATAGCCAATAGTCAAATTGTCAGGCTTTGGATTTATAGGTGGAGATAAAGCTAGAGGAAAGACAGTGTCTGAAAGGAGAAGTTATTTATGTGACATGAACTGAGGGTGTCAAGAAGTGATCCCATACTAAAATGCCTCTCTCATTTTACTAATGACCGACACTTCACTATAAGACCTGGATTTGGTTTTGATGTAAATGATATAGAAGCTTCCTGCTGCCTAAATAGCTGTTTTATAGGTAGGTTTTAGAGGTCAAATGCCTTGTTTAGCATATGATCTACTTGTAATACTGTCTGTTTGTCCCTTTAACTTCATCATCCATCTCTCTCAGGTATTTTTTCCCCCTATGCCAAATGTGATCATATAATTTAACATGAAAACTCAAGAGTTTGGGACCCAAAGTGAGTACTATTATTAATTATGTCAATAGGTGTGACTACGATGATTCCAGAAAATAGACGACAGTGTCACCATGTTAATTCCTCCAGGCTACATCATCGCTTAAATTTTCCCAAATGCGTACTGCTGTTTTCACTTACACATTCCTTCCACAAGGATCATGCTTGCCCTTCTAACTGAGTCACATCCCACGACCCTGATACAATCAATATACCCATGTGGCAAATTTGCTTCAAGTGCTAGTTCAAATGAAGGCCTTTCTGTGCTAACCTGTGTACAGTTAGAGGAGGCCTGATTGTATGGCGTGGGTCCCATTAGAGATGTCCAATAATTAAATGGGTGGAAACATACTCCACTTTGTGCATTAGCATCGTTAGCTATCTATTTCAGAGAACTGAGGCATTTATTTGGACTCTTGAGAGAATAGTTTAATGAAGAGAAGGAACAGATAAACAGGAAATGGATGCCTTGCTGAAAAAAGATAAAGGAACATCACTTCAAATTGGAAAAGAGAGGCCTCCCTGGTGGCACAAGGGGTTAAGTCTCAGCACAAGGTGTTATTAAACTACCCACAGCCTCTACAGAATAAGTTAGATTCCCAGCCAGGGAGGTGAACTACAGGGCGCAGCAGACCTCTCCTGCCTCGCTCACTGCTCCCCTCAACAGTGTATTTCAGTCTATCTGCCTGTTCTGTTCCCTACTCTGTCATTGTGAATCCTCTTACCCCCTGTACCCCTGGCCTGTACCCCAGTTCTTGTATGCATAAATAAATCTTTTAAAAGAATGGAAAAGAATTAAGTGAAACAGCATTAAGCACAGTAAGAAGGCTTTTCTTTCTTCACAGTCACACAAAGGTCCAGTCCCAACTGAAGCTAATTGTTAGTTTCCAGGATTTGGTTTATTTTAGAATAAAGTATTTTATTTTAATTGAATGAGGCTACTACTCATTTTGCATTTAGAATAGTTTTCTAAATTAATTTTTTTCACTCCCTCTCCACTCCCTCTTGTCATCTGAAAGCATCTAAGGTAACACAATTTCCAACAATTTAGAAACAAATGGCTTCAATTCAACTGGCCTGCATTTCATGCTTTTTAAAAAATTAACTGTTATCACAGCTCAATGTGCCAAGTGTCAACCTTATCAAATTTCTCAGTGCCCAAGAAAATGAATGTAATTGCTTCCTCTCTATGATATATTATACATAATTGGCTTCCTATCATAAAACAGCTGGAAAATATTCACAAAATCTGAAAGAATTCTACATTTACATGCAGATCATGGGTTCAAATGGGCATTTTCACTTTAGTGCAAGTCGTGACAAAAACAAAACTAAAGTTTTGAAAAATATAAGGAAACTAAAAAAACAAATAGAAAGATCCATCAATAACTTTCGATATTTTTTTAAAGAAGTGAATAAAACTCTTGAAATTGACTTTATGCAATGTCTTTGACATTTTGTATTTCTATTTATGTAATTCTAATTGCATGTCACTTCAAATGTTTCAACATAAATAGGAATGTTAGTATTAAGATTTAGATATTTTCTGTACCATTTAGAAACCCATGTGGAACATCAATACTAACAGTGACAATTATTTATCTATAATTTGTTTCATTTGTAGTTTGTTAAGTCTACTGAGTAAGAACCCATACCCTTTATTTACTTGAATAAAGGGTGAATCACCTGAATCCTAGGGCACTCACATTGTACCTATTGGTTCCTCAGATAGTGACAGAGGGAACCGGATGAACTCAAGGCTATATAATGTACAACCTATAGCTATGGAAGCAGAGTTGACTAACAAACCTAGATACTGTCCTCTGTGTTAGTTCTAAGGCCTTGCTTCTCATTGATGACTTCTAGTAATGTAAAAGCAAAAGAGGAGCACCAAAGAGACACACTCCTGCCTGACCTGGAGCTGTCTTTTGGGAGGATTTTAGCTCAAGGACTCCCCACTGGTCGGGCTGAAGTTTCTTAGAACTCTGCTGGGAAAGTTTATCAAAATATAAGCACTCTCCAAAGACCTGGGTTCACATCTAGAAGTTGACTCTAGAAGACTTTCCAAACAAAACTGTGAGAATGGTTTCTAGAAGCTTGAAGAAAAAGTATGGCCTAACCAAGTAAAGGAGAAACACCAGAACTGCCAAGAAAGAGTGGAGAAGCCAAGCCAACATATGACTTTTCTTCCATTGGTAGTCAAGTACATAAAAATGCCATGAATCCTGAAGACATTTTGAAGATAATTTAGTCCAATCTCCTCCCAAAACCACATCTTGTATATACATCACACATAATGATTATTGAGACTCTATCTGCCAATAAATTTATAAAGTATAGTGAAATACATGTGTTCAGTGAAACAAATCCAACCTCTGTCTTAAAATAATATTACCTTGTGATTAGTATATATATTGAGAATCCTTTCATAAATCAGGTAACTAGCTAATATCAATCTTCTGTTTAAATCAAAACTTCCCATTGAGACACACAGACACAGACACACACTGTGCCTCTCTCATACACATATTCTCTCTCTCTCTCTCTCTCTCTCTCTCTCTCTCTCTCTCTCTCTCTCACTCATACTCATACTCATACTCACACACACACACACACACACAGGATTTTTTCAAGAGGTTAAATCAATTATTCTTCTAGGGAAAAAAAAGTAAGTGTTCCTATGGCAAATTGATCTTGTAGTTTGCCAGCCAGAAGGTAATATGTGTCATTCTCTGTTTACTGGCAAGATTAGGGTGAATACAAATAGAACTGAAGAGTCTCCATTTCCTCCACAGATTCATATATCTTATCTCTGTGACATTCTGGAACCCTTCAGTAGGAGCCTTACTGTGAAAGTGGAGGTAATGATTGAAGGGCCAAAGTACAATGATGGTGCCAGATAGAAAGGAAAGTTACAGAGTATAAGGTGATAAGGGATTCAGGGAGACTCATATCTCTCACCTCTAACTGCTTACTGGACAGAAATACATCAATCATCAGAATCATCAGCCTTAGGTCAGAGAGAAAGCTGCTCAACCAGTGGTTGGAGGTGTCTTATAAGAATCATTAGATCTGACAAGGTTTAAAGAGCTTCACAAACACCCCCACTTCACCTCCAATAACCCCCTTACACACATACACAACACCCCACATCTCCAACTACAGGAAGATGGTTTATGGAAACACTCAGAATATGGCAAAGAACAAAATTGGTACTTAATGTAGTGAACATAATGTAGAATAGACACATGTTGATTTTCCATTATGGGCACCTGAAATTTATAAGATATTATATCAAAATGATACTTCAATTAAAAATAAGTAAATAAAAATAAAACATTCAGAGTAAATAATTCTCTTCCATTGACAAAGATCTGATATATTAGAATCTGACTATTTAAATTTCTATTTTCAGAAGTATATCCTTCTACCTAAAAGAAGATATATCTAAGTCTTGAAGAGATGTCTAAGTGTTTAGCATATTAAAATAAAAACCTCATGTTTATATCAAAACAATTTTTAAACATGTTAACTTCATTTAAATATGAGATTAACTTAAATAATTAAGCATGTACAAATCCAGACATTCAGGGAACTGGGGAGGAGCAGAATGAAGTTTAAAATTTCACTAGGATTTGATATTCTGCACTTTAACTTAGTTGTAATGTTGACATCTGATTGATAATTTTTCATTCATCTCTTGAACTACCCTTATCCTAGCCCATCAATAATAGTCTATTCAAACAATGATTAGAACTATTTGAATTAATTGCCTCATATTTTAGATGGAATTTTCGCTAAAATTTTATGTAACACTGATTAGAAAGAAATATTTGCATATGATGCTTTAATAAAGAGATTTGTAGTCTAGTGGATAACAGCAAAGACAAAATGGAAAAACCTATGATTATTTGGTTGATTTTTCCAACTCAGACAAATTTCTGCAACCCTACATGCCTTATTTTTCTTGACTATAAATTAAAGATAATGACACTTCCTACCATATATAAACAGATATATAACATATATAAATATGTTACAAAAGCTAAATGGATTAATGTATGAAACCACTAAGCCCAGTGACTAAACTATAGTAAGTTTATGACAAATATTATCATCATTCATTCTTTAAAGAATGTGAGAATTAAAGTTGTTATTATCAGTGCAGTAAGAAGGAACAAATAATTATTAAAAATCCATTGTGAATTTAAACTCTACCCTTTTCTCTCTTCTATATTAAATATTCATTAGTTCAAATAAATGCAAATAAATAAATTGATGAATATAGAGGCTCAGAAATGTTTCACAGAGAGTATGTAAAAATGAATATTCAAGCCCAAGCCTTACTTACAGTGATATTCTTAACTTACTGACATCTCACATTCCCTTTTATTTTTTATTTTTTTAAAAGATTTATTTATTTATTTATGCATACAAGCACTGTGGTACAGGCCAGAGGTGAGGGGCTGGTGAGAGGATTCACCAGAGACAGAGCCGGGAACAGAACAGGCAGATTAACAGAAATACACTGTCGAGGACAGCAGCGGGCAAGGCAGGAGAGGTCTGCCCTGCCATGTGGATCACTTCCTTGGCCAGCAGCAGGGATTGAACTCATCCTGCAGTGACTGTGGTCTGCTTCATAGTGCATTGCTTAACCCACTACCCCACCAGGAAGGCCCTCACATTCCCTTTTAAATTATATTTGAGGTAGGGATAAAAATGACCATGCATTGACAAACTTTAAGTGCTTATATTCTTGAGTATGCATTTCAAAGTCATAAATGCATTTCTTTATGCTCTCTCTATGACAGAGAGTTTACTGCAAGGGCCAACTAGAGTGTAACAAAGAATCAAGGGAGAGGTTTTGTGTTTTATTTAATATGTCATTATTATGTATACCCCCTTCTTATCTCTTCTGATCTAGAAGAAAACATTAAAAAGAAAGAACAGAGATGTAGAATTAAGGATAAAGAATCAGCAACTCACTCTCTGCTGATATTGGAGAAAAATATTATGACGAGACCAGAAATAAGACATTGCTGGACTGGTAAGGAGAGAGTTGGATCCTCCTCAGAGAACTTTATGGTGGAAGTAATTTATGAAGTTACTCCACCCTCTGGAGTATTGGTTAAAAATAATAATAATAATAATAATGTCAATAGGGCATAGTTTTTCTTTCCATAAGGAAAATCACAGACTCATCTGATTCTATAGTCCCTTGGAATTACCCCAACCATCGCCATAATCTGGACACCCTATATGAGGAGATGGTTCTCATTGTCCTCATATCCATCAGCCAGGAGTGAACACTTTACACAGATTAGTTAAATAAATAATGAATGAAATCATTGATGCATTTGGTGAAAGCTCACATAGGCACACACACATGTGCGCACACACACACACCAAGAGAGCACAAGTAAGGTAGTATTTCTATTTGTATTTCTAAGTTTCACACCAGTCTGTCATTCTGAAGTATTTTTTCTAACAATTCCAACTGGAATGATATTCTGAAAAAATTGTAACTTTTCTTTGTGTCTCAGGTATAATGAAACTTATCCCACATGTACAAACAAAAATAAAATTTCTGTCTTGTCTTTACTTTTAGATCAACTTGAAACTGGGTGGATAATAACCAATTTGCATAGTGTGTGTTTTTTTTTAACAGAACATGATTATCCTAGTGGAATAATTAGCCTTAATTTTCCAGAAGATGGAAAAATATGCTACCAAGGTATTCCTACTGGCTAGATTCACACCCATTTCACATCCATGAAATGAGGACATCATGAACAGAGAAAACTAGTAGTGGTTTGACTAAAGTGGCAAAATAGATGCTTAAATGATTGATCCTCCAAATTTGGCTGTGTATTGAGTTTCTCCTCTCATGGACAACTCTATACAATATGCTCCAAAAGTTGTGGCAATTCAGATATTTACTTAATGATGGTTCATCGATTCCAAGTAAAGGATAAAAATATTAAATTTTAAGAGTTAAATTATATAATTTACATTTACCTTTTTTTTTTTTTCTATCATCCACTATGGTATAAAATATCATTTTTGTCTGATACTTTTCTTGAGCCATGATTTCCTCAACACTTCTGTTAGGGTTACCATTTCCTTAAAAAAACTGTTGGGAAAATACAGATCAGGAAGGGACACAGAGAAGTACTGTATAAAAAAACTGTTGGGAAAATACAGATCAGGAAGGGACACAGAGAAGTACTGTATAGGGACGAGTACATGATTCTGTGATTGTCTCCAAAATAAAGGAACTATCCAACTCCTTCCTTGCTTAGCGTTTTACAGTTTTGCACCAATGAAATAACATTTACTGACTCCTCCAAAATCCTAAAGAATTTGTGAAAACAAACGTGAAATTTCAATGTAGATTTGAAAGCAGCAACTTACACTTGAAAAGAACATTTCAGAAAGTTCCTCTTTAAACATCTCTCCTTCTCCAAAAAGTTTTCCACTGATTGTACCTACTTAAAATTGCTCCTAATATTTCTTTTCCTTCAGAACTGCTGTTTCAAATTCTCAAAAACAGATTGTTCTGGTGCATTCACTCTCCTACACTGAACCTTTAGTAAGCACAAAGCTCTTAGGTTTAATTCCCTAGGAAGAGTGCTTTTTCTTTTATAATGTCATTCTGGGTAGACTGTTTATTTCCTATTAATCAATCTTCCGTTGCTACAAAATCACCCACCTACCACTGTCTCTCTACTTTTTTTTCACATTTCCCTTAACACTTCTCCAGTTGGGTCTTGATGAAAATACTCTTGGAGTATATAGCATTCTGTCTTTCTTTCTAGATTTTCATTTTACTGTAGTAGAAACACTTAACGTGAGGGCCTCCCCAGTGGCACAGTGGGTTAAGCAATGCACTGTGAAGCAAACTGCAGCCACTGCAGCACGAGTTCGATCCCTGCCTCCAGGGAGGGGACCCACATGGTGCTGCAGGCCTCTCCTGCCTTGCCCGCTGCTCCTCTCAGCACTGTACTTCTGTTGATCTCCCTGTTCTGCTCCCCACCCTCTGTGGTGAATCCTCTCACCCCCCACACCTCTGGCCTGTACCCCAGTATTTGTACGCATAGATAAATAAATCTTTAAAAAAAGAAAGAAAGAAACACTTAACGTGAGACCTACTTTCCTAAAATGTTTTTAAATGTACCACATAATATTATTAACCATAGACACACAATATTACATAACCTCTAGAACTTCAATCTTACATTTCTGAAATTTTATACCCATAAATTAGCAATTCCTTTTTCCTTCCCCCCCATCTCGTGGCAACCACCATTCTATTTTCTGCTTCTATTAGTTTGACTATTTTTCAGATTCCTTATATAACTGGAGTCACGAAGTATATGTCCTGTGACTGACTAATTTCAGTTAGCATAATAACCTCGAGTTTCATCCATCTTGTCATATATGGCAAGAGGAAGTGAAGTTATACAGAAGGAGAAAGGTAGGCAGTGTCACTTATATGTAGAATATAGAAAAACAAAACAAAATGTCAGACAAAACCCAAACAATGACCCATCCTAGAAATCTGTAGAACTACCAGAGCGGGAGAGAGAATAGAGAGAGAGCAAAATGGGAAGGAGGCACATGAACTACCTTGGTCATAGACAGTTTTGTAAACCAGTGTTACCTCAATAAAAAAATAAAATGTGTTATAGTAAAATACAATGTTAAAAAAAATGAGTTTGCTAATAGTCTTAAGTTCTTCCAATAGATTCTCTTTATTTGAGGGAGGTAGTAAGTTAATATGCTACATCTCTGAATTTTTGAAGTCTCTTCTGTCCATTGTTACTGTCACTTCAGGAAAGTGTTCTGTTCATTTTCCCCAAGGCATCTGGTATCCATTATACACTAAAAATAGTAGTCCCTATTACAAGATCTTGATTTTTCATTTCTTTCAGAGTATCTTATTCTTTATTTTGACAGGGCTTTGCTTTTATAGCATTTTCTCATTTTCAAATTATGATATTACATTTCTATATCTGATAAAATTTTCAAATTATATATGTTATATACTTTTCATTGGGAGCTTTCAAATTTTTAGTTCAGTAAAATTTACTCTGTAATGCTAAATGGTATTCACAAAAATATTAGACTTTTTTGACTATGGTGTTTCCATATTATGATTTTCCCATTAATTATTAATCATTTTGAAAATTATGTAATCCACTTTTGGCATTAAAAATCATTGAAACCTCAATTGCTTTATCTGATGAAATATCTTCACTTACAGTTAATTTTACAATTTTTAACTTTACTTTGTACTATTTAAGAAAGTTACTGGGACCATCTATATGTTTTAGTGAGATATTTATGGCTATGGATTGTTTACCTAATAAAAACTGATACATACTTTCTGGGGGAAAAAAGTGTATTCCATTTGAAAGATATTCCATAAAACACTTTTTTCTTTATTCAGTCAAGCTATTGTTTCCACGTCTTGGCTATTTTGAATAGTGCTGTCATGAACATGTGAGTGCTAGTATCTCTTTGAGATCTTGATTTCATGTCTTTGGAATAAATATAAAGAAGAATTGCTGGATCATCTGGTCTGTCTATTTTTAATTTTTCATGCATATCACCTTTATGTTTGTGTTTTTTATATTTTTCTTAGTTGAGATAACTTTGGTTTACAACACTGTGTATGATTTTAGGGTGTAGGCTTACATTTCTTTGGGTATATGTTACCAGTCCACCCCCACACCAGAAGCCCCCATAACGCTCCCCACAGTCCACTGGTCCCTTGCTCCCTTTGCTCCCAATCCCCAAACTGGTGGCCTCAATTCTACAGTCAGATTTCTAGGGTTGTTTTTTTTTAAGATTTATTTATTTATGCATACAAGCACTGGGGTACAGGCCAGAGGTGTGGGGGTGGTGAGAGAATCCACCAGACAGAGCAGGATGCAGAACAGGCAGATGGACTGAAACACACTGCTGAGGGGAGCAGCAGGCACAGCAGGAGAGGTCTGCCACACTATATGGGTCCCCTCCCCAGCGGGCAGCAGGGATCGAACTCGTGCTGCAGTGGCTGTGGTTTGCTTCATAGTGCGTTGCTTAACACACTGTGCCACCAGGGCGGGCCCAAGATTTCTAAGGTTTGTTTTGGCTTCTCAAAATATTAAAAATAAACCTTCCTTATGATTCAGCAGTTCCTTTCCTAAGGTGTCATCCACAAGCATGCAAAAATACTAATTTGAAAGGCTATATGCCCTGCTATGTTCACAGTAGCATTATCTACAAGAGCCAAGTGACAGAAACAACCTAAATGTCCAAAGATAGATGAATAGATTAGAAACTGTGGTTTACATCCATACTATTTTAATTGTTTTATGTATTTGTTTTTTCTTTATTTTATACTTGGGTATTACAATTTTGCTCTTCCAAATGTGCATGTGTTATTTTTAATTTTTATGGAACATTGTTGTGAACCACCCCAGGCCAGATAAATTCATTATCAGTTCCAACAGTTTTAAAGAGAATTTTGGAACTCTTGGCATCATCTTTCCAGGATTTAATGGTCAGCAGGGGAAACAAGCCAGCAGGGAGACAACTTGAGTCCCCCACCCTCAGGGTGATATTGTCTTTTTATCCCCGCCCTCCCAGGCTCAGGTGTCCACATGTGCATATGCATGCAAAACCATGTTCCAGGTGTCCACAATCAGGCACAGGTGCCCCACACCCACGTTCCTGCTGCATTAACACAATCAGTGTCACAGGTGATAACCACACAGGCTTATAGCCTTATAATGTAAAAAGCCTGATTAATTCATTTACCCTACAAACCTCCAAACTGTTTTCCATAGTGAATTATATAGCATCCTGTCTTTCTACCCTTTTAAAAAATATATGTTCCATGTGATAAACTTACCAATATGAAATAAACAGCAAAGTGAACATAAATATTTGTAATAAAAATATGGGGACATCATATATTTTTTGCATCATTCATTGCATTTATGTACTCAACAAAAGCTTAGTGAGAGAAAAATACGTTGAACAGCAATGTTGTTTAAGGCTCTAGAAATGCATGAGTGAAAATAACAAGAAAAATCCTTGACCTTGTGGTACTTCCATTCTATTACCAGAAGAAAGATGGTAATAAAATAAGGAAGAGAAGTTTATGCGATGTTAGAACGTTCTTAGGGCTTGGGCGGGAGGGGAATGGAAAGTAGTGAAAAGCAAGGGTAAAACTGTATCATTTTAGTTAGGGTGCATAAGGCAAGCTTCATTGAGAAAGTATAATTTCTGCAATGATTTCAAGGGAGTGAGAATCTATTTAAGGAGATCATATTATAGGTAGAAGTAACAATTGCTCTGAAGTGCTAAGGCAGGAGCGTGTTTCTGGACAAGCAGCCCGGTGGTTCCTGGGAAGGCAGAGAGGATTTATGATTTATGTTTCAAGTAAATTATTCTGACTATTGGTTTGAGAAGAGATTGTGGAGGTGTGTAGCAAGACAGCAGGTTGTGAGTCCAGTTGAGACTGCTGCAATAATGAACGTGAGTGGCGGAAATGACGGATGAAGGTGACTGCACCCGGATGGAGGCAGTAGGCGAAATGAGAGGCGCTCTGATACTGTATGCACTCTGTATGCCTGGTGTAGAGTAAAGGTTGATCAGGTCTTTCCACCCTCCCATCACTGTGATAATGGACACCTGCGGTGCTGCGAGCATTCCAGGGTGGGCATGCGCAAGTGGGCACACCTGTATTGGACACGGGCATAAATGGGCAGCGTCATGAGGACACCAGAACTACGAGGACCAACAGACAGAACCAAGAGAACCAACAGGCCCGGCAGCAGCAGCAGCAGAGAAAGGGAAGAAGCAGCCGAGAGGGTGAGATGCGCTGGGGGCTGGGAAGCCTGCCAGCCTCCCAGCCCCCCGGCACCCCTGCCTGCCATGTACCTGGCCACCTCTACTAAATAAAGTATGAAAAGCCACCGAGGGTTCCAAGACTCTCCTTCCTTGACCCGTCTGCCCAGAACCATCCCGAACCCTGTTCCTGTGCCACCACCTTCCTGCCGCTACACCTGGGTACTTAAAATAAGAATCGCTGACTTGTTGGACTTAAGATATGAATGGAAGAGAGGAGTTAAGGATTATGTAGGGTCAGAGAAAAGGTTTTCAGGTTTTTCTACCCTCCCGCCATTGGTGTTATGATGGGCCCTGTGGTGCTGCACGCATGCCTAGGTGGGCATGCACAAGTGGGCGCACCTGGGTTTGGACACAGGCATATAAGGGTGGCATCATGAGGCCTCTAGCAAGAGCAGCAGCAGCGGAACAAGGACGCCAGCAAAACCGGAAGAGGGAGAGCATAAGCAGAAACAGCCCAGAAAGAGTGAGATGTGCCAGGGGCTGGGAGACCTGCCAGCCTCCTGGCCCCCCGGCACCCATGCCTGCTGTGTACCTGGTCACCTCTAATAATAAAAGCCACTGAGCACTCCAAGACTCTTCCTTTACCCCATCTGTTAGATCATTGAGAACTTGCTCAGTGCCTCTTCCTGGTACTACAGATTACTCCAGTGCTTTTGATCTAACCAGCAGGAAGGCAGCAATTGCCTTGAACTGCGATAGGAATCACAGCGGGTCTAGCAAGTCTTCAGGAAAAGATCAGGGGTCCAGTTTGGGAAGTGATAAAGGCAGTCCTCCCTTCTCATGGTAATCTGGCACAGCAAAGTGAACATGCAAACTGAAACTGGAAGAATTTTTTAAACCAATAGGAGAATATAATTGTGTCATGACTTTTAAAAGATTTTATTGAAGTGTTATAAACTCTCATACTGTTATGAAAGGGGAAGCAAAAACACTAAAAATAATATTTAGTGCACTTATATTTTGTAGAGTCAGAAAACTATCAGGTCTTTATGCCCTTCCGCCATTGGTATAATGATGGACACCTGCGGTGCTGTGCACATACCTAGGTGGGCATGCGCAAGTGGGCACACCTGGGTTTGGACACGGGCGTATAAGTGCAGCGTCATGAGGACACCAGCAGCAGGAGAGTAAGAGTAGCAGTAAAAAAAGAGCAGCAGCAGCAGCAAAGCAGCCAAGAGGGTGAGATGCGCCAGGGACTGGTAGGCCTGCCAGCCTCCTGGCCCCCTGTACCCATGCCTGCCATGTACCTGGCCACCTATATAAATAAAAGCATAAAAGCCACTGAGATGTCTAGGACTCTTCCTTTACCCTGCCTGCTAGAATCATCAGAACCTGCCCTGTGCTGCCTTGCTGGCACTACACATTTTAAAACATTAGAAGCATTAAAAATTGAGGTGCTGATTTTGTGTACAAAAAAAGGTGTCAAGAGTAAGCTGAAGAGTGTTAGCCTTCTTGTCACATTACTTAGAATATGGGACAAGCATCATTTCTAATTTCTATCTTGACAAATTGTCCTAATTCTTTCCAAGTTTGGATCCTTTGTGCTTCTCATGTTTTGAAATTTCTGTATCTGTGAATTTCTTTGGGACATTTTCATCTTTTCCTTCATGGCCACTTGCCTCATTTATATCAGTAAAGCTGCCTTAATGAAGCCCTCAGCCTGTATATCTAGTTTCACAAAAGGAGATGAGGTTTGTATTCACAACATCAGCTATTTCTTCCTGTGTCTTGACCGTAATAACAATATTAAGGATCAAAACCATATCTGGAACATGTTCCATAAGACCTTAATTGGAGAAAAATATATTCTGGGTTTTTAGAGAATGAACAGTGTTATGTCTGTCAACTACCCAATCCACTTATGGGGTATGTTGATTCTGGCACTACTGTCAGAGAGGTTGTCCTTATGTCTTCTTTCTGATTGTGTCATATCTCTCCATCTTCATGATGTTTCCTTTAGCTGGGTTCCCTAAGCTTTTTATAAAATGTGTCTTCACTATCTGAGATTCCCTCCTGTGAAGTTACAGTTGATCTTTCTCTCCCCAGGCAGACCTGCTATATTCTAGGTCTCCCCTACTTCATTCACCTCTTCAACATGCACCTGACTTGTCTCAACAATCAATATCAATATGGAATTGTTAATAGTTAAAAATAGATCGATGTCTCTATATGAGTTTGCATTTTAATCAGAACCAACCATGATACATGCACCACAATTGAAAGGAATTTTGTCCTAATGGAAGTATTTCTGCTACTATGGTTGATTATTAGAGAAACAATCACTGCTTAATTACCTGAGCCACTTGCAGCTGGCTTTCTTAGCAAGCATAGCAGTAGGTTCATCCTTAAAGTCTTTGTCCCCATCTAAACTCTGACAGAGACTTTGAATACAATCATCTTTCCAAAGAACATTGACTTTGAGGTAAAAAATATCAGGTGAAGGCAACTTCAAGGTTATGTATTCCAATCCTTTAAATCTATAGGTTGTAGAACTTGAGATCCTGATAGGTTAAATGGCTTACAGAGGACACAGAAGTTTCTTAATAGATTTGTTTTTTAAACTGCTAGTCTCTGCATACCTTTCTCAAATGTAGGAAGGATATAAGACACACAGTTTAGATGTAGAGCTATAAGCAATGTTTCCATTGCTGTCCATGGAGTTTTGAATATCGTCAGCTCCTAAGATGTGGTTGCTGAACAGTTGCCTATGAACTACAGGCATAGCTTGTATTAGATTGTCACTAGTTAGAGACCTATGTTCCCTTGGTATTTATTAGATATTTCAATTAGAGGTTGAATTTCAATAGTCAATAGCCTTAACAATCTCTTTGACCTAGAAATAGAGATGAATAAACTGAAGTTAAGTTCCTGAAGAGTGAGAAAGACATTGAAGGTAGTTGATATTGAGACCAAGAGCCTAACACATATCTCTAAACAAAGAATGACAAGGAAAAACCCCCTAAATACAATGGAGAGCAGCGAGAGAGACCAAGATTATTGACTCTCCATAATGTGCAAAAAAATACTGAGGTTATTTGTAGTCTATGAATATAATTCTGAACCATTTAGACTACAATTGTTAACTCAGAGCACACCACACAATTAATGAGGCCAAGGTCACAAGTCTATTATTCCTTTGAGGGCAAGTTTAATTTCATTCTGTTCATGCCCTCTGACTGTAAACTGTCATGGCTCTTAGAGAATAAGAGGAGTTTTCCACTTTTTCTGCTACTGGAAAAGTAACTTGAGAATGGGTTGCCCTGTAAGAAACAAAGGCAAGATCATTTACATTTTGGCCTTGGGCTGTATTTTTTCGTGAATAAATCATTTAACTTATTTCTAAATTAATGTTAATAAGATAGTTTAAATTTCACTTAATCCTAATTGATAAATGGAATCAGCCTAGTTATATAATGAAAACTATAAACAATAATTAGAAGAAAAATCAAATTCTAGTTTTTAAGCCCAAATATTTACAAATATATTGCTTCTGACCCTAGAATCACCTTGGCACATCTATTTAACTCATCAAAAACGGCTATAGTGGCATTGTATTTGGATCTAGCAGGTGTTTAGTTCGCTTTGTAGCCGGTCAAAATCTATCACTGAAGGAGGTAGAGAACCCAAATGAAAAGGAAGAGACAGAAAGAGAAAAAGAGTCCCAAACACATTCCTTTACATTTTCTTTTATTGTCTAGTTTTTCCTTAAGTGTTCCTTAAAATGTGCATTAAATCTAGAATCTACTTATGTGATTGTATCAAGCTAAAAGGTAGAGATATTTAATAAATTAGTTCTGGCAATAAATTAATTCCAGCAATATCCATTGAGGTCCTCTGCTGAATTTAATAAAGTTAGCTGTTCAAATACCTTTATTTTTTTGATATATACTTTTAAGTTATCAAATCTCACCAAAAAAAAATCTCACTGAAATTTTGCAAAATAGATATCTTTAGAAAGTCCAATGACACCGTCTCAGAGCTTGACAGATGTCCCCATGTATCCAGACATTGTATTTTACTACTACCTTAAAGTTTTCCTCATTCTCTGTTAACATTATTAACAGAGTTTGCTTTATATGAATATTTAGGCTTTAATATTTTAATATTATAATACATTTCCTATCACCTTTAAATTGCTTCCCAAACTCCTGCACATTGCTGGTATAGTTAGGTCAAACAAACTTGGGACATTCTTTCAACAATTATTTTAAGGCCTTATTATCAATACAGAGATGCCACCCTGTCATAAGTTACACTCTGTGAAGAGGAGAGGACAGAACCTTGAAGCCTTCACTGAGACTTGCAGTGTTCGTGGCATTTGAGAGTTGCAACTAATCCCTGTTTGGGGTGGATATTTTACTGTCAAATGAAGAGCAAATATAGTTCCTGATAAAATTAGCATAATAGAAGACTGCATGCATCTGTACAACTGGTGTGAAGATGACTAATTATAGGTTTGGATTGGGGGAACATATGCATCTAAAAATATTAGAAAGTATACAAATAAAGACTACCAAAGTAAAAATCCAGTCAGATAATTGAAAGCAAGTGCTTGATGTAAGATCTATGCTTGATACTTCAATACTTTCAAAAGTAAACAAAATTTGTCTGTTAATTGCAATTGTAAGGAAAAATGAGGCTACTTAAAAAAAAAATCAGTGCTAGCAAATTTCAAATGAAAGAGTCAAGTATTTCTGTACCACATAAAGTAATTAGCATTCCACGTTAAGAAAAATAAGGGATTATTGAATTTCTTGAAATAAAATACAACAATAAATTGTAAAATAGTAAAGATATGCTTTGGAAGGCAAATAGAGTAATGAAGGGAAAGCTAACTCAAAATCTTCAGAATTCTAAGATATTTTCTCATTATCTGAAATTTTCTTTCTTGTTTCAGTTCTCCCTCATTTAGTTTTCTAATTAACTCCTTTTTTTTTTTTTTAGATAGCAGTCAGGCTTAGCTCCAGCTGAGAATCATCACAAAAAACACTTGATGGCCAAGCTCCAATTAATATTTGTTGAATGAATGAAAGAATGCCAAGAAGGGGAAAGTCCAGGAACCTCATATATCTTTCTTTCTCCCCCTTCCTTCTACATCTCCCTCATCAATCTTTGAATCAAATTGTCTGTTACTATGATTAATCTCATCCAGGTTAGGTCAAGACTGTTTTACAAAAATAATTAACTACATTAATCTAATTTGAAATCCCATTAGGAAGCATAGAAAATTTATAGATGCAAAATACCATTCACCTTTTAAAGGTTTGTCAGAAAGTAATACATATATTAAGATAAATGAAAAATGAATAAGAAGCTGCAGGTAACCAGGGTATGAAGGCAATGATGTTTCAGGCGATGATTTCCAAACTCAGTACAAAGAAAGGGCTCAACATACATTGTGGGACAGAAAGAAGTCATTGGCTACTAAGTTGGGAAGTTGAATGAGTTGCTCATATAAACTTAGATGCTCAAATGGTAAGAATCAATAAAGGAATATACTAGAAATTAACTTTTAAAAGTCTACTCATTATATTGGGGGCATGAGAAGTTATTGGTCAAATTTTTAGTTATTCAAGATAAATAAGTTCTGGAGATTCTAAGCACAGCATGCTATGATTAATAAACTCTGTTGTACACTTGGAAATTGTTAAGATTAGAACTTTTGTTCTCAAGGCACACCCACACACAGGTACCTAGGTGATATGATGGATGTGGTGATCTGTTGGAGTTAATCATTTCACAATGTTTACATATATAAAAAGATCACATTGTGCACCTCAGATATGTGCAGTTTTTATTTGTCAATTATACATTAGAAAGCTGAGAAGAAATGAGGAACAATAAGGTTTCTGGAATGAAGGGCTCCCTTTTCATTTTTAAGCTTTTAGGCTTTTTTTTTTTTTTTTAGCAAGGTGTAAATTGTATAGTGTATTAATTATGCTCTGGTTTTAAAAAGGGAAATACTAATTCTAAAAAAATGATACTTCTATATCTGCAAATTCAGTAAAGAGAAAATTTTTATTAAATATGGGAGGAAAATTTACTCTGAAAATATTTCATTTGTTTATTGTTTATTTCATAATCATAAACAACTCGGCAATCTGACTGGACATGGAAAGGGGGAAGAGAAATATGGGACAAATAACTGGGGAAAGCATAAAGTTTATAGGCTATTCATATCCTGTGACTTCTCAACTACCTGTTCTTAATTTATGTTAAAGGTTTACACTGGTCATATCCACACAGTGGCTAAATCACATTCACCAACAACAAGAACTTTAAAAGTAAAACCAAACCTTAAAAAAAAATGAAGTACACGGGACTATGGCAGTGAACTATGGGTTAGGTTAGTTGGTGATGGGTGTCCAGTGATGGTAATACCCAGTGATTGCATCCAAATATCTCAATTAAAAATAAATATAAATCAATATTTAAAAAATAATAAAATTTAAGGAACTTCCTTACACTGATAAGGAATAGCTCACAAAATGCATTACTATATCACATACATTTAAGAGTTACACATTACAACTAAATCTCCAGAAATGTGAGGATGATTATAATCATTATTTCTATTTGACATTTGTTGGATTGTCCTTGGCAGTGTAGTGTGAAAGGAAAAAAAAATATTTTAAAAACTGAAAGATGGAAAAGAAATGCCTATATTGAAAAATGATATGATCATCTATGTAGAAATCCTGAGACTCCACAAATGAATTAATAGTGTTGAGAAGAGTGCCAACAATCTATCTGGATATTATAATTAAAATAAAACACTCAAGAGCATTTGTCTATCAGTAACAGAACATTAGAAAGTAAAACCAAAACCAGAATGTTTGTAATAACAAAAACGTATAAAATATTAAGAATAAATATAATAATTAAATTGATTAGAGAAAATTTTGAATAAAATCTAGAAACATCTAAAAGCTTTAAATACTCTAGGGTGTTCATCTAGTCTGCAGTGAAATGTTCAAATGCACCAAGAAGATGGAGATTGTCGGTAAATACAGCACTATCAGGAAAATGATGCAGAAAATTGAAATCAGCCAATATGCCAAGTACATTTGCTCCTTTTGTGGCAAAACCAAGATTCAGGGTCGAGATATGAGGAGCTGGCACTGTGGTTCCTGCATGAAAACTGTAGCTGGTGGCATCTGGACCTATAACACAGTAGGTCCACCTTCACAGTAAAGTCAGCCATCAGAGGGCTGAAGGATTAGAAAGACCAATAGAAATTCTACAATCTGGAACATTGCCTACCTATAATAGATGGGTTAATTTATGTAAAAAGAAAACACTTTAAATAAATGGAGTTTTATCTGCTATTGATAAAATCTAAATTATAAAAGAAATAATTTTATAAATTCGATTGAATTGTAGTTGAAAACCCTGATGATCTGCTTTGAGACATTTAATAAGCTGATTAAAAATTTTAATGGATATGACAAAGGATCAATAAGGACCAAGGTAATTTGAAGAAGTGGAACAATGTAAGAATACTTACACTGTTTATCTATCAAGATATCAAACCTATTATGTATGAAGGCAGTGTGGCATTCACAGGAACAGAGAGAAAGTGTTCACTGGATACAGAAAGATCTCAAGACAGTTGGCTGTGTGTGTATAAACTTTTAAATTTGATTTCAACTTATAAAATATGTAAAAGTCACTTGTAAGTAAATTAAAATCTGATTTGCTTTTATTTAGTAGTAGTGAGTAGCTCAGGACCTGAGAATACTACTGCGAATTGTATACTCAAAGAGAAAATAATTTAATACAGCTAGGTGTACAAGAACATTGAACCAAGTGTTAGAGTAAACACTGTTTGGCAACATGAGGTAACACATTCTGTCCATTGTTCCTTGAATTGGAGGCCACACAATTTAAAAAATAAACAACAACAAAAAACAGAACTCATTGCATTGTACATGATGTAGATGTTGATGATTTATAAACATTAGCTTACAATAAGAAATTGCCAAGGTATCCAAATAGGGAAAGAAGAAGTGAAATTATCACTGTTTGCAGGTGATATGATAATATACATAGAGAACCCCAAAAGCTCTACAGAAAATCTACACAAGCTAATTGGCCGGTTTAGCAAAGTAGCAGGATACAAAATGAACACACAAAAATCAGTAACCTTCCTCTACACAAACAACCAAGCTGAAGAAGAGGAAATAAAGAAAACCACCCCCTTTATAATTGAAACTAAAAAATTTAAATACTTGGGAATAAATC
>JAGFMF010011386.1:4743726-4765825 GCA_019455555.1 Galemys pyrenaicus
TGCTCCCTGCTCTCTGTGGTGAAGCCTCTCACCTCCCCATACCTCTGGCCTGTACCCCAGTGCTTGTATGCATAAATAAATAAATCTTTAAAAAAAAATTTTAAGAAAAAAGAACTGTTATAGTTAGACTGGACTAAGATGAGCTGATGGTTAGTGTCCTAGCATGATATGAGAAAGTTAATGTTCTATATAAAGAATAAAGAATAGTCCAAACATGGCAGTGAAGTAGAATGATCAACTAATTATGGTTTGCTAGAATTTTCCTGGTGGTAATGAAACAGAAGTTAAGACTGCTGCTTGGTGTCTGTTGCTTGGATTCTGGTGGAGCAGAAAGTTCTTGCTGTGAGTTGCCTGACAACAGTCCCTTCCCCAAACACTAAAGAAAGTCTGTGATGGATGGGGTAACAAGCTTCCTCATACAACCTGAGTAAAACCTTACCAATCCACAATTTGCGGTTCAGACTTTTGGGAGCTATTCCATTGAGCCTGCTGGTGTGACAATTAAGTCTCTCTCTCTCCACCTCCCTGAGTGCCATCTGATTTCTCTGGGAAATTGTCATAACAGTAACTTTGAACCCCAGGTCCCAAGAAATTCCTGGGTTTCAGGTCAACCAAACATGGAGCAAAGAGAACATTTAGTCCACCTCCATGCTCCCTGGTGCCAGTGATGAGGAAGAAAGCACAGTCACATCCTCTTACTTCCTAATGCTGTTGTGGAGACAATGACTGGGATATCTCATTTGGAGAATCTAGAACTGTGTGACTCTATCTTCTATCCTAGAACATAAGGACTTTTTACTGTGACACAAATATATTAGGGTACAGGAACAGGAACATCTACAGCATCAGGAACACCCAGTTCTCTCCCCATTGCCAAAAGCAAGTGGAAGATGAGAGGGCGGTGTTTTCCGTGTACCCTGCACAGATAAGTACAGTAGTCAGAAATTCAAAGTTCTATACTGCTACTGGCCAAAAATAGCTGAATTAGTTTAAAAATTAATGTTGATGTACTACTTTAGGTCAGCCCCTTTATAATGTTGTCCTTGATAGTAGCTACCAACCTCTTTCAGGGTCTAAGTCTCATGATAGCAATTTCCGAATCTTAGGTCAGTTGTCTAGAGGTTAGCACCACCCAAATTTCTCCAACAAGATTTGCAACAGAAAGCTACTTATATAATTTATAGCAAGGAATAGCTTTATGCACCATCTGGCAAATTTATGTCATCTTAGCAGCTGGGAAACTGACCCGAAAAGGTGAATTAAAAAAGAAAAATCTGCTTAATGAATTTGGGATCAGAAGGTACTTAGTTGTATGGCCCTCAGCACTCATTCATCAAGTAAGGGAGGTTTGGTGAGCTACTGTCACGTGGACAACTGAGACTGTCTACAGAGACAACAAGTGCCTGTCCAGTGGAGGGAGTGTTTTTTGTGACTGATGATGACATCTTCTCCTCCATATGTTGCTTAAAAGACAAAGACAGATTCTTCCTTTTCAAGTTTCATTTTTATAGACCTCACAGGGACCATAATTTTCAGTTTTGTTTTTGTGATCTTAGCATTAGCCATTCCACATTTCAACCTACAATTTCCAAGCTAACATTATTATTCCTTTATTATCATATTTTAGTTTGTCTGCTCCATGCTGACACATAGAGATGCATCTTCATCTCATCTCTAACTTGTCTTAAAATTATCAGGGTATCAACTGCCACTGAGAAGTTTTTCTGTAGACAGAAATGAACCCTGTGGATGGACAGCTAATTCCATACCAGCAGTTTTATAAATTCCTGTCATAGAGAGTAATACCGCCTGCCTGTCTTGTCCAAAAATAAAGTGCCCTATCTTAATCAAAGTAATTATCTTTCACTAACAAATAAATCCCTACATAGGTAACTCCCACCCCTTGTCTCCTTGTTAAATTGAAAATGAAGCTCTTAACATTGTATTCCCAGAAGTACCCTGCAGTACTTTATTTTGGCAGTGTTTCTCAAATTAATGCGTGGATTATCTTGGATCTTCTGCAGATTTATAAGATCTGTTATAATATAGACCCAGTGGGATTTAACACGCATGGGAAATGCTAGTGTGGCAACTACATTTCTTTGGGGCTTTTTACGGGTTTCGTAGTAGTAAAGGTTCCCACCAGGGAGACCTTTACTTTCAACTACTGCGGATCTCAGTAGCTTAGTTTCTTCACAGAAAACTCTACTTCTGGCTTTGTAATCAGGTTCTGGCTGTTTCTTGCCTCATTGCAAAGTTCCTCGGAGTGGTAGACAACTTAAATAGCCTAGTGATTAAGCAGCTGGGCACTGTAATTTAAAAACAGTGACCTAAGACAATTTTCTTAATTTGTATAAAATCTCAATTTCTTCAATTACAAGATAGGTGAAATACTAAATAAAGTGATGATAATAATTTTAATATCCTACAACAATTAAGAGATTTATCAGTAGCAAATGATATAATGTATATAAAATCCCAAACATACAGCATTCAATGAATGTCAATTTTGTTGTTATTGATATTACCATCTTACTTTGTCCTTGCTCATGGAATCAATATCATATCTGCCTCTCAATACTTCTCTGAATTTCAAGGCATTTTGTCCAACTGACTTCACCTTAAAGTGAGGCCTAATTCTCTTGTGAGGCTATTCAAGAGGCTTATAGGAGGATCTGTCAGTACTTCTTAGAGATATCTGAATTCATACCTGAATGAAACTTGGGGAAAAAACTGAATCCTCTTGATATTCTCATTCCACTGAAAAGCTTAGGTTATCTATATATATTGAATGAGAAATTCTATAATTTCCCAAGGTACAGCTAATAGACTTTGAGTTACTTGGGAAAAAAACCAATTCTTTGCTTAGAACAGAATTCATCATTCAAAATACACATTTGGCAGCTGCAGATAGGTAGCTGGGTGTTAAGTAAGAGAGGTGAGTTAGCATGAGATAATTCTATTTCTTAGAGAGTTTGTCTATGATTAGGCTGATTTTTTTCCCTGTATTTAGCAACTAAAAAAGCACTTTGGGAATGGCTTAATTAATCCTTGAATCCTGTCAATTTTCCCCTCCACTGGATAGGCACTAAGAATTTGTATTTAATAAAGCTCTTTTTTCTCTTCTATCACCTGCTGATTTCTGCAGGAGACCTACCTAACCCCATAATTTGTATTCCTATTTTAAAATTATGTATAACCAACATCTAGGTGACTCCTATTAATAGACATTTCCAGGTGCAGGAACAAAGAGTTATCTTTGCATTTCACAATGATGCACACTTTTGCTCTCACCATGGGTAATTTTGAGTTCACAGATTTGCTTATCTGTGTACTTCCTGAAGAACTTCCCCTTCATCCTAGAAAAGCAACACCATATGGGATCCACAGCATTTTAGAGAGCAGAAGATTTTGGTTGTTTTAAGTGCCAATCAGTTTGGTCACTGTTATTTCTAGTTAAGATAGTGTTCATTTTCATAAACAAGCAAAAAATTCTCAGAAGCTAAGAAATCCCTCATCTAAATGGATAACCCATATCACAGTTCTTTAATTTCTAAGGGGAATGGAAGAAATGAATATTGTTAAATAAAGGACTATAGAACATTGGGTGGGAGAGGTAAATCTGGCTCAATTCATAGAATAATTAAGGCAAACTTAAAGCCAGCCACTTCCCTGTCACAAGTTCTCTTTCTCACTTTCTGGGCAACAGATGATGTATAGGGAGCTGTCAACTCAAGCACTGGTAGGCAGTCCAACAAATCACTCTCAGAGAAGATAAAGAGCCTTTTATTCTGTCTTCACCTCCCAATCAGATTTATACTCAAATCAGTGTAGCAAATGAACCCTTGGAGAGGAATTTTACAGAGGTGGGACAGTGATGTGATAGTCAATTAAAATCTCCCCTACTTTTCATATGTAAACATTAGCCACCTGTTTGGATCTTACTGTGACCCACCATTCCCCCATTACATCAAAGAAGATTGGAGGTCGCACTGGTTTTCAACTGCTGTCGGTGAGCGTCTCACATCTGTCCCTCAGCCCTACCCAAATGCCTGCCTCAACACTAACTAGAAGATTTTATAAGCACATTTTGAACTAATTTTTCGACAACATGCAACTTGACTGCATTTATTGCAAATAGATTCTCAGTAGATTAAAGGATGTCTTTTTTGGGCCTCCTGGTGGTGCAGCAGGTTGAGCACTGCACTGTGAAGCATCTGTGGCACAGCAGTGCAAGTTCGATCCCCAGCCATGGAGAGGACCCACATGGAGCAGCAGACGTCTCCTGCCTCACCCGCTGCTCCCCTCAGCAGTGTGTTTCAGTCAGTCTGCCTGTTCTGCTCCCTACTCTGTGTCTGATGAATCCTCTCACTTCCCATGCCATGCCTCTGGCCTGCACCCCAGCTCTTGTATGCATAAATATTTTTTTTTTAAAGAAAGGAAGTTTTTTCTGAAACAAAATTATGTTAACTGAAATAACTATTCATGGTAGAATTTTCCAATCACTTACCTAACTGTGCATTTTTTCATAGACATCCTCAGGATATTTTAACTAGCATTTAAAAAGGTCTATTATAATATTAGTATTCTCGCCCAAAGAAATGTAATCCTAGCACTGAAAAAATCTCAGTCACGCCTGTAACTGTGTCATACACAGACTGGTTGATTTCTTGATGGATTTGTCTGCTGTCGGACCCAAAATGATCCAGCTGGTGCAATTGTCAACATGGCCAATATATCAAGTGTTGTCACACTCAGTTGAAAATGAGCACACTTTCTTAGCATTACTAACATCTACCTTAATAGAGCTGCCACCATAGCCAAAGATAACTTCTTGGTGTCTGAGAAGGTGAAGACAGGAGAGGACTTAGATTACACATCTAGAAGCAACTAGGGAAATGTCACATTGTCTGTCAATTGAACTTGCTGCTTTCTCATTTGATATTTGTTAAATAATTTGCAAGTATTTTTAGTGTTTGTGTTAAACTTAGTAAAACAAATTATGGTTTACAGAGACTTTGTGATATCACTAATACATGAATGTGTGTGTGTGTATGTGTTCAGCACATTGGAATTAAAATTGTGTTTTCTAAGTTGTTGTGAATTGTTTGATTCACTTATTTCTTTTCTGTTAAGTGCACGCACGTACGCACACACATTTGTCCTGCTGAGACTATCCCATTTGATAGAACAGCTACTTTGAAATCTGATAACACATTGCTCGATATTTAATATAAAGTCTTTACCACTTCAACTCTCACTTTGTGTATTACCTTTCATATTTTCTCTATTTCAAATCTTTTTTCTTATTGACAACAAGATTGAAAGTCAATGGTAATGATGATTTTCCACTCGTTTGTATTTGCAAAGTATTGAAACATATGTTGCACACAGAGGAATTGTGAGCTCAATAAATTATAAATGCACCATGTATAGGTATATGCTTCACCAAAGTTAGCTACATTGTATAGTGTTCTCCATATTCTTTCAGAATACACACACACACACAACCTTGCTAAAACTTACCTACCTAACAAGACCATTCAATATACATGGTTATGCTTACTGATATAAATAGATCATCTTCCCAAGTCATAAACTATATATCAGTTGCCTATTATTTAGTGCAGCAGATAATGTATTGCTGTTCCAAAACTTATTTGGTCAGTTCCCTCTCAATGGTTATTATTTCCAATTGGTTTTGTTATTAAGAACAAAGTTATAAAGAAGATTCTTGAACATACATTACGGCATAATTTTGCAAGTAGATCTACAGGGATAATTCCTATCCATAGACTTGCTGGTTTACAGTGTAATCATTTTTCAACTTGACGAATATTGATCATTTGTCATCCACCACAGTTATATTAAGTGCCCATGGTGCAGCTACACTCCCCACAGCACTCATACTGTTCGTAATAGTAGCCCAACTCATAATTTAAAAATTGTTAGGCATTTCTTCAAGATATTTTTGGGTAATTCAAATCATAATATTATATAAAAACCCACACTACAACTATTCCTCATTACATTCACAAAAGTCCACCTATTTTCAGGAAAAAATATGTAATCATTTGATCTGTTTTCACTAATTTAATCTCACAGTGAAAGTAATTCATTTTCATCATTTTTTATATTCCTAATTTTTTGTGGTCTTGCTGCTAGGAATAAAATACTTATGAATAAAAAATGAAAATATGGCATCACTTTTTCAATTAATAAAGTCATTATTTAAGACTTTAAAAATTCTAGAAAATGTCTTATTTCAAAACATCTGAGCCAAGATTCCTTCATCTTTTCCTTCTTTTCTCCTATTCCTGCCCACATTTTCTTCACAACATTCCGTTTTATCCCTCAGCCCTTGCAGGTGATGCTGCTTTTGCCGTTTCTACCTGCTCACTTGTTAGCTTTTAAGTTTATGTAAGTGTATAAAGTGGACAGTCAAATCTGCAGAATCACTTTAGGGTAATTCTGTTACAGAGCAGGGAGAGGGACTCCCCAGAACCCCCAAAACTGCTTGCTCTAAATAGGTTCTGCCCCTTGCTGCATCAAGACAAAACATACAGACCTTTAATGAAATGAACTTTAATACAATTAGTATGTAACAAAGAAAAGACAAAGAATATAGTTTCCAAATCAAGCACCTGAAGTTACCCATGAATAAATGTCCTGCTAAACAGGGTTGGCCCAAAGCAAGGCCTACAAGCCTGCCACAAGTCTAAAGCATCTCCTGGTGGGGACCCATACAAAAGAGTCAGAAACAGCCAAACAAGTCTGGGAGGAAAAGAGCAAAATTAAAATCAAGATAAAAGCTGCCATTGTTAACCTCCCCAGGAGTCTCTCACCCGCATCTGTTTCAACCAGTCCAGGACCCAGAAGCAAGTGCAGCTTCTTCACATGTCTCTCTGCATCATGTGCCTTCTTCCGGTCTCCTTCTTGCTCTCCATCCTACTTCCTTCATTTCCAATCTCCTCTCCATCTTCTCTCTCTGCTCAGCTCCCTCCCTTGGGTGGGGCAGGGAACCTCCCCTTTTCCTGGGGACCACCATGTTACAATTCTTAGTCAGGATACTAACTCAGGAACAATAACATCTGAAATATTGGAAAACACACCTTACACACATTCAACAGTCCATACCTTGAGATGCTTTGTTTTCCACCATTTGGACACCTGACAAACAACAGAGGGGCATACATTTGCAACAGTGCGTCAGCTGTGTGGCTATGGGCACTTAACAGCATAAAGGGGGCTAGGCAGAGAGCTGCTGTTCTGCCTCTCTCAGGGTGAAGCCTCCCTTGCTCTGTCTGCCTGCCTGTGTTTATGGTTTCTTATCTTAGCATTAAAGGACTGCAAAATCCGCCAACAGCTCCAGATTCTCTTATTGTCTTATAACTGACAATGAACCTAGCTGGCCTGGGATAGTTACATTAAAAAGTGGTGTAGACAGCAGGTCAGTTCTACAAAGACAGATATGGAGCCCTCTGAGAGCCTGGGAGAGATTGAGGGGTGGCCAGCCACGAGCAGGTTGTACTCAGTGGCCAGCCTCCTTGTTCAGTGGGCACCTCCCCAGGAATGGCCAGAGGTAGATGGATAGATCCCCATCCATCCCCCATCTATGGATGGTTGGAAGAGGCCCTGTGCAAAATAGAAGAGTCCTTGGACAGATACAGTGCTTGTGAGGTGGCAGGAGCTGTGGGATGTGTCTTTCTTACAGGTCTCCTAGGTCTGGCAACTGTTGGATGAGACATAGGTCCTGCGAAAATGTTTGATGTTTCTGGAGAAAGAGATCCAGAGAAACCAACTGACCATTCTGGAGATGTCAGACTCCTCCTTCACAGAAGAGGAAGAGGAGGCTGAACCCTTGCTCCAGGGTTGCCCAGTGGTAGCAGAAAAACTTGCCACTCCAGAGACACCAGGTTCCCCTTCTAGAAAGGATGAGGAGGCTCACCTCAAGGTCAAGGCTTGCCCATGGTGAGAAAGAAGATGAAGCACCACCAGCCCGAAGTTCAGGCTGCTGGGCCACCACAGATGACAGAGTTCACCATGTATCGAAGCATAACTGGTAGACTTGGGTAAACAGTTCCATCAGAAATCAGGAGAGCCCCTGGCAGCTTGGCTGCTGCATTTATGGGAACTGGGAGGAGGGAATCATTTGCACAGCACAAAAGATGGAGAAACTGGCTTCAGTGACCCTGCACCCATCATTGAGACAAGCTGCAGAAATGCCGGTGACATGCCTGGGTGAACACACTCCGCTAGATCGGTTAATGGCTGCTGTGCACATGGTATGGGCTGATGTGGGAGATGTGCCAGAAACCATGAGTTAATGGTAAATGTACACTCGGCTTGTGCAGGTGCTGTGTGAACTGGGGATGCTGCAGGCCATGTTTAATGTAAACACTCATGGCCCTGACAGTGAGCATCTTCCTGCCGCTTTGAGGGCTTTGGTGTTGCGAAATGCCCCTTCATCCTCATTTGGGCCCCTACGGCAATTCAGCACCCTATGTGGGACACCAAATAAATGATGTCATCACAATGGTAGCCAGCTTGGGTGCAGCTGAGAGCCAGTGCTCTCAAAAGTGAGTACGGGTAGTTGATGAACAACTGAAAAGGATGCCCCAAAAGGCCGGGAAGCCTGTAAAGTTCAGAAAACCTCTTAAAGTCACCTGTGCCCACATGTGGGTGGATCTCTGAGTGTAGGTGTAGATGCACAGCCCCATGCATATTTGTTAGTTATGGAGACAATTGTGAGAGGACCTGGGAGGGGTTCACTCCTGTAAGAAGAAAGGCAGCTGGGAAGGGAAAAGCTGGGCACGCCAGGCCCCAAGCATGTGTCCTGAGTCTGGAGGAGAGTTTGCTGCCCAGGGGATGCCCTATCTGATTTTGAATAGGATAAAGTTCCAAGGACCTGTCCATAGGGGTGGGCGAGAACAGGAGGGAGGTCTTATTTGGCACTTACTATACACTGGTCCTCAACCAACCTGCAAAGGGTTTTGGTCTTAGTAGCGATGGGGGCAGAGTGTACTCTGTTATATGGGAAACCAGAGAAGTTTCAGGAGTCTGCTTGTTACACTGATGGCTATGGAGGCCAGAGTGTCAAAGTGATAGCTGTGAAAGTACCCCTGGAGAGTGGGTGATTACCCCCAAGGGAATATAAAGTGTATGCGTTGCTAATGGAGTACATCCTGGGGTCAGAGGTACTTCGGGTTTGTGGCTGGAAACCACAGCCCAGAATTTCGCCTTAGGGTGCATGGTGAAGGCCGGAGCAGTGGTGCTTGGATGTGCAACTGCCAGTCCCTAGGCGAGTGACCAATACCAAACAGTACTGGTTGCCAGTTGGCCACGGAGAGATTTCAGGCACAATAGCAGAACTGGGGAAAGTGGGCTTGTGAGTGCTGCCCGTAGCCCTTATTATTCATCTGTGTGGCTGGTGTAGAAGCCTACGGGCTCTTAACATGTGATGGTAGATTACCTAGAGTTAAGTAAAGTGGTTCCCCCTTGCATGCAGCAGTGCTTTCAGTGGGTGACTTGATGGATCATCTGAGCCAGGAGCTGGGTGCACAAAACTTTGTAACTGATGTAGCCAGTGCTTTCTTTTTCAATACTATAACACCAGAGAGTCAAGACCCGAGACCCATTTGCCTTCACATGGGAAAGCTGGCAGTGGACATTCACTGTGCTTCTGCAGGGACACCTGCATAGCCCTCCTATGTGCCACAGGCTGGGGCAGCTGATTCGTCCTGTGGGAGAAGCCATCCTCAGTGTGTATATACCATTATATTGATGACATTTTGCTGGCCAGTGACTGTCTTGCAGATTTGGAAAAAGCTGTACCTCTCTGGACGTATGTGAAAACGTGGACTAGACTTAGCTGTATTATATTGTGTTCAGTTTATATAATATTTATATTATTATATTGTGTACAGTTTACAGTTTGTTTTGCTTTTGCAATTTAGGGGTACAGTGTCCTGCATTCCTAAAGAGAAACTTGTGGAAGATTGATGTGCAGATTATATGGCAAAAAACAAAAAGAAAGAAAAAAAAAAAAAAACCTGATGGCCTGTAGTGTAAAGAGAATGAGTAAATCAAGCTATTTTTTCACCTTCATACAATTGACAGCCCATACCTTGAAATGCTTTGTTTTCTACCATGAAGACATCTGGCAAAAATAGATGGGCATGCATTTGCAACATTGTACCCGTTGTGTGGCTATGGCCACCTACCAGTGAAAAGGAGGTAGGCAGGGAGTTGCTATTCTGCCTCTCTCAGTTGGAGTCTCCCTTGCTCTGTCTACCTGCCTGTGTACATGGTCCTGTCTCAGCATTAAAAAACTTCAGAATTCACCAAAGTCTCCCAATTATCTCATTATCTGCCAGAACTGACAATGAACCTACCTGGCCAAGATGGTAGCATGACAATATGCTTTGTGACCTTGGAAGCAGAAGAAGAGAGACATAGAACACTCTCATCATGCATCCCTGCATTAATGTGGTGCCAGAAAGGCACAGAGCAGGTTCTCAACGATCAGAACAGATGGGTCAAGGAGAAGTCCTGGAGCCCTTGGTGGCTTTTTTATGTTTTTATTACACTTTACATCAGAGGCAACCAAGTACATGGCAGGCAGGGGGAGCCAGGGGCCAAGAGGCTGGCAGGCCTCCTAGCCTCCCGCAAATCTCACTCTCTCTGGGCTCTCTAGCCTCTGCTCTCCTTCTAATGTGTTCTCCTCCCTCCTGCTATTCTCTCTTCTGCTCTCCTGCTCACTTCTTTCTGCCTGGCATCCTTGTGAGGACACTCTCATATGCCCCGTGTCTCAGCCCAGGTGCGCCCACTTGCGCATGCCCACATCCTACTAGAGGGGCCCACCATTAGGCACGCATGCAGGACTGCAGGTGTCCATCATCGACACCAATGCAGGAGGGTAGAAAAGCCTACTCACTTTTCACTGACCCTACAGTTACTATAAAGGTTTAGGGGAAATTTAGATAACCAAATGTAATATTTAAGAATAATTACTACCTCTGCCATAAACATCCTTCCAACATTTTTTTTTAGTTATAAATTTGTGAAAAGAGACATCACTGGAGTCATATTAAAATAAGACCAAAAACTGGGTCTGCCTAGTGGCGCAGCTGGTTGAGCGCCTCACTGTGAAGCATCCGCTGCACAGCAGCGGAAGTTCAATCCTAGGCCAGGGGCGGGACACACATGGCGCAGCAGACCTCTCCTGCCTCACTTGCTGCTCCCCTCAGCAGTGTGTTTCAGTCTGTCTGCCTGTTCTGCTCCCCACTCTGTCTCTGGTGAATCCTCTCACGTGGCTCTGGCCTGCACCCCAGCTCTTGTATGCATAAGTAAATGAATCTTTAAAAAAAAAACAACAAACAAGAAAATTCATGTGTAAGTGGACCCAGGAAGTTCAAAACTATGTTTAAAAAAAATAAAATAAAACCATAGAAAGCCACCTTAGGAGTTGTAGGGTTAGAGAAATCAGGTCTTTCCACCCTCCCACAACTGGTTTGATGATGGACACCTGCGGTGCTGCGAGCATTCCAGGGTGGGCATACGCAAGTGGGTGCACCTGAGTTGGACATGGGCGTAAATGGGTGGCGTCATGAGGATGCCAAGACTGACAGTACTGACCAATGCAAGCAGCAGCAGCAAAGCAGCCGAGAGGGTGAGATGCGCCGGGGGCTGGGAGACCAGCCAACCTCCGGCACCCCAGCACCCTGCCTGCCATGTACCTGGCCACCTCTACTAATAAACGCATGAAGAGCTGCCAAGGGCTCCAAGACTCCCTTTCCTTTGTGCCATATGCCTTCCTGCCACTACAAGGTGAGAAAAAAAAAAAAGAAAGAAAGGCCTCCTCTTTACCGTCCTTTAAATTGGATATGATCAAATCACCAACATTCAAAGAAGCCAACAAGAATGACCATGTTGCATTTGAAAGGACTGACTAGTACTTTCACCTGCTTTGCATAGTGACGACTCTTGACTCTTACCTATTTTTGTTGTGACTGATCCCACCACCTGACTGTATTTACCTGTGGCTCTTTCACCTGAAAATCATCTCATCCATTACCTCATTCCTTTTTTCTTTCTAAGAATTCCTTTTCTAGGGTGTCTCCCAGGGACACATTTTGGGTTTGTGATCTGAACCTCTGCTCCCCTCACCTTACTTCTTTGCTCTTCCCAAAGAACTAACAACTTTCTTTGGGGAAAAAAAAAAGTTTCTCTCTCACTGTCAGCACCTATGTACCGGTTATAATTCACTAGTTCCAGATACTGTTCTGACAGACCTGGATGTATTTTCTTCTTCAACCATCACAGAGATACTATCATAAATTTGAAATTAATTCACAGAGCGGTTACCTACTTGCTCAATAACATCCAGAGAGTAAGTAGTAGATAGAGGAATCAAAATCCAGCAGGGTGACTTCAGAGCTCCTGATTTTACTCATTACCCACACTGCCTTTTCATCTTTTCATGTATTCTACAAATTCATATTGAGATTCTGTATATAGGATATTGCAGTGTGTGCTAATGATGTATCTGTCCTGGTCCCGGGTGTTCATAGCCCCATGAGGGACATAGGCAATGGGGTGGGAAAGTGTTCAAGAGTAAGAGACTAGATTCACTGAGGCAAAAGCATGTGAAAGCTCACAGTGGGTTAGGAGACCCTGAATATAAAAACAGGAGTGACAAAGTACGCCAGAGCCAGAGCTATAAGAACTCTGATTTCTGAAATTAGCCATTTGATACTGATTATGAAATGGTGAATAATTTTTCCTCATTACTCTGTTAAAGTCAAATTCTCTGAGAGAAGTAATCTCCTCTAGGGAAACCATTTTGCCTGGCTTGCCTTTGGTGTATCGGCTTCTATATTAGTCTCCAGGCTCACTCCTTAGGGAAATTCCCTTCACAGGGACTTTTGGAAAGTTTTGCATGAGACCATCCTGACTGAAGGACACATATGGTCATGCACATCGTTGGATCCCCAGCACAAAGGTCAAAGAGCCATGAACAAATTGGACCCTTTATTTTTATGCTTTCTATTCTCATGAATAAGAGAATATTTCCTAAGGCCCTGCATGTCTTAACCCAATCTTAAAATACTACTGTGTCCCCAAAAATCCCAGTCTCTTTTTTTGTTGTGAGAATGTGGTATATATATAAAAAAAATAGTGAGTAGAGGACCTCTCTGGTGGCACAAGGATTTAAGTAGCAGCACTATGAAGCTATTCACAGCCACTGCAGCATGAGTTCAATTCCCAGCCAGGGAGATAACCCACATGTCTCCTGTCTCGCCCATTTCGCCCCTCAGCTTTGTATTTCAGTCTACCTGCTTATTCTGTTGCCCACTCTGTCTCTGGTGAATCCTCTCACCCCTGCACCTCTAGCTTGTATCCCAGCTCTTGTATGCATAAAGAAATTTTAAAAGTTTAATAAAAGAAAATTAATGAGTAGAAATAGGCAGTGCATTAGCTATTCCCCAATTGTGAAAAAAGAGATATGAGAGTAAGTAGAGGTGAAGAACACGAACACTGCCTGAAATACCTCTCTCTGAACCCAGTAAGATTTTTTCTACTCTTCACTTACGTAGGAAAGAAGTCTTGTCAAGTTAAAATCAAGTAAGTATTTTATAGAAAACTGAGGTTAATGTTGCTTCTCTGAAAGATCGGCTTCTGATATACAATTAACCAGTTTACCCTCTTACTAATCTTCGATTCCTAAACTGAACACCTTACCCCAAATAATTGGCATGAGGTGAAAAAGATTCTTCCCCTAGATATTAGCAACTATTATGTTAAGAAATAATCAATGAGATCTCAAATAAATTTAAGCTTGCAATTGGTATTTACTTAACCTCCCCATTGGCCAGAATGAGTGATTACATTTTCAGTACTGTGAACAAATACAATTTTAAAACATCTGCTTTTCAGGCTTAACTTGATTTTCTTCCCTAGCATATCTATTAAACTGTTAAAGACCTCAAAAATTCTAGCACATTGTCTATTTCAACTTTCCTAGCACTTGTTATTAAAAGCATGCTGGGTGCTTAAACTTGCAGCGTTCCTGGGTGATAATGTCAGAGACAAGTCCTGCATCATATGTACTCTGTGCCAGACTTTACTGAACTTCCTGGCTCTGGAGACTTTTCTGTGCAACAGAAACTGAATTGTATTTAGCCTGTTGCCTCCAACTGGTTTTTGTGTTGACTTGACATATCCTGCCTTTTATTTATTGTGTTATTTTCTCTGTTTCAGTTGAACTGATTGTTAAGAGGAAAATTTGACTCCCTTGGCATTTTTTTTCCTTTTTACAGAAGCATCAACGTAACCACAGAATTGGCACCTTGCCTCTCCAAGTCTCTGATCAATGTGTATACCACGGACCTTTGTTTATTCTCATTTGTATTCTTCTACCTTTATAATACCTAGTGGATATATTCTGATCGGCAACCCCTTGCCAAGGAAGATCATAAGTAATAAAAGGCTGCAAAGTTTGGTATGAAGTTGGTTTATTGATAGCATTCTTTAGCTCTAAGATGCTACCAAGAGAATCTTAGCATTCCAATGCCCTAGCAAACCTGTGGAAACAATACTTACATTTTACAGATAAGTGAACAATGACCTGGAGAGATAGAAAGATTTCTTCAAAGTCCCCCAGTGATTATAAAGCCATGCCATTAAAGGACATTATATTTAAAATTACTACAATAGCTACCTAACTGGTCTCTCTGTTGATATTATAATGATCCTGACTGATGAGAAGCAAAACAAGGATGCAATCAAACGGGAGTGACTTATGCTAATAATTTTAAATAAAAGTACACACTTGTTTACAAAGACATTGATCAACTGACCTGAGTAAGGATAAAAGCCTAGCTGAGCCAGCTGTGCCAAGGACAAGCCCCCCAAACCTAACAATGTTTCTGATAAGACAACTCTGAAGTAGGAGCCAAAGGGGCTGAAATAAGCCAAACTAAGACTTAGTTAAGACTTTTTGGTCACCATGCCTGTGTGGTCTCTAAAGTCCTCTCCAGATCTAGCATCTGCCACTGAAGGCTCTCCTCAGTCCCCAAGGAGCTGACCTCTGTCATAATGGAATTACTCTTATTTTTGTGATGTGAATTTCTCTCGATAAATCACACCATAATTATACATGATTGACTTGAGTCCTAAGTGAAACCTATCCACCCAGCCAGAGTCACACGAGGGCTCCAACTACACAGTACACTCTCCTTTTCATCCTTTACCCTTAGTGAGCAAGACAGAGCCCATTTAAAAGATACGTTGCATGCTCTCCCTTCCCTCTCCTGCTTCCCCAGCTCATTCACAGTGAAGGCTGAAATCCTTGACAAGGCTGGGAGGGTTTATGCCTCTACTCACTCCCCTTCCCTGTTGCCTCCCTGAGATACATTCTTCCTTGAAGCTGTAGTCAAAAATTATTTTTGCAAAGATACAGGAGCCTGTTTGAGTGGCCAGACGTTGTTTTGTGAAACACTGGAGTTGCTTTGTAAAGTACAGAAGCTTTTTTGCAGAATTCAAAAGCAAAACAACACTTTGCAAAGGAGATCAAAATACAGATTGTGAGGACTGATGTCCATGTTCTCTTCCCACCTATCTCTGCCTCCTCAGGTTTTATAACCTCTGGCTGCTGTTTCACAGTCAATCAGCATAGCCAGAGAGAATCAGCTGAGGCCGGTTTAGACTGCCCAACCCTGGGTTGCATCCAAGAGCACCTGAGAACTCCCAAAGAAATGACCAGTAGTTTTATGAAGTCAAACCCTCTGAATTCCCCTCAGAGCACTGATAAGCCTCCTTGGAAATGAGTATGTGACCCATGAAGAAGCATAAGCTCTTACTACAACTGTACATTGGGAACTTCCATCCTCGCTTCTTCCTGACCAGTGCAGACCCTCCTGTGTCCTCTACTCACCCTTTCAAGCCCTCATCCTGTAAGGGGTGGGGAGGCAGATCTGAACCAGTTCTTGCCTTCACACTTGACCGATCATGTATTAAAACATCTTTCTCTGCCGTAAAAGCTGTTGTCGCAGAGTCTGCCTGTCAGTACACACAGGCAGGGTCCAAATTAGGTCCACTTTTACTATTCCCACTGGATTCCGAACAATGCTAGCTTACTTACCATTTTGTAAACATGCCAGAAGTACTTTCTACTGAGGGCATCTTTACTAGCATTACAAAACTCTCCCAAGAATGCTTTTCCTAAATATTCTCTTATCTCCTGCAAATATATGTGGAAATTTCATATTTCTCAGTCTTCCTCAGCATACCATTTAAAATTGCAACTATTGCCCCTTCCCACAGGCTGAGGTTACCCTGTGTAGTGGCAGGAAGGGTAGCACTGGGCAGGTTTGGGATAGTTCTTAGCAGACAGGAGTGTAAAGGAAAGGAGAGTCTTGGAGCCCTCTGTGGCTTTTCATGCTTTTATTAGTAGAGGTGGCCAGGTACATGGCAGGCATGGGTGCCGGGGAGGCCGGGAGGCTGGCAGACCTCCCAGTCCCAGGCGCATCTCACCCTCTCAGCTGCTTCTTTTCTCTCTCTCTCTCTCCCCCACCCCACCCCCCCTCCCAGCTGCTGCTGCTCGCATTGGTCAGTACTGTTGGTCGTTCCTATTGGTCCTGGCATTCTCATGATGCTGCCCATTTAAGCCCGTGTCCAACTCAGGTGCGCCCACTTGCGCATGCCCACCCTGGAATGCTCGCAGCACCGCAGGTGTCCATCATCACACCAGTGGTGGGAGAGTGGAAAGACCTGATAGTTCTCTGACCCTACACCCTGGGACCCCCAAACTTTCACGGTCCAAAAATAATTCAGCCATCTGTGCACACAAAGACAGAGCACACTTAGTATGAAAGAACTTTAATGTAATTAAAGGTGCATAGAGAGAGTAGAAAGGACAATGGTTTCCAAATAAAATAGCTACCCATCTCTTCATGGTTAAATATCCAGTCGAACGGGTCGGCTTAAAGTGGGGCTGCTGAGAGCCAAAAGGTTGCCACAAGTCTAAGGTACTTCTGGCAGGGAGCCATAGGAAAGAAGTGAACAGGCCAGGCAAGCCAGGGACACACAGAGCAAAATCAAAGTACATGATTGTGACTCACTGTCAGTCCCCCGGCCCCACACTTCTCACCCACGTGTCTCTTCCAAGTGCTTCTATGTTTCGCTGCTCCACATGTTTCCCTCCCTGTCCCCCAAATTGCTGGTGCAAGTCCAAAGCTTAGAAACGAGTGTCCTTCTTCGCCACATGTCTCTCAAGAGTCCACTCAGTTTCCTGTGTCAGAGCCTGGCCACTCAGGTCCACACCGAGCAGGGTCTGTCACACCTCTCCTTTTGTGGAGACAGTTCTATTATATTCCCATACTCTACAGGCCCGATCTTCCTGTTTCGCTTTATTTTTCTGAGCATTATAACTACAGCATTTGGACCCCAACTAGAAAGTAAATTCCATCAGGATAAGAAATGTTATGTTTTTGTTTTGTTTATTATTGAAATTCTGTGTGCCAACAAAGATGCCTGACTCACAGTAGCATCTCAATTATCATTGAAAGTAAATAAATTTAAGCAGCACTCATGCCACATATTGATTTGGTTTAAATTTTTGTTAAACAAGAAAACATGAAAGGTTAAAAACGACATTGTTATAGACATAAATCTTGTTTGTTAAGAATGAACTCTTACAATTTCAGATAAAACAATACTTGAGAAAGTTTTAGGGGAGGGAAATTTTTCAAACAATAAGAAAATTTTAATTTAAAATTTAATTAATATCTGTAATGAGGAATGTGATAAAAAGATTTACCAATACATGGACAAAATTAATTTATACCTATTATAAAACATCTATTTGATTTCTCATGATACAGAATTATTGAAATCTTCAATAAGAAAAATGTAACTCCTCGTTGTTTTTCTTCTAAGCATCACTGTCTCTGAATTAGAACTGTTCTTTTATTCACAGAAGTATGTCTTATCTACCTGGCACCCTACCTATATTTATAATTTATTACCATTTTTTTTTTAAAACATCAAGAGTCTTCAAAAAGGAAGGACAGACCAGGTGTAGGCACCTATCAGGTGAAGAAGAATCACTTTCAAAATTGCAGCTTTAGTCTGTGAATGCTGTAAACTTATTCTAATATTTCAGGGTACCCCACCCCTGGTCTAGCAGATTAGAGAGCCAGGCCTTTTTCACAGACTCCATCCAGTATACGGAACGTGCTGTCTGAAGATCAAGACAGCCTTTTTAGATAAAAACAAAAAGAACACCCAGCCTTTGCACCTTGGCAGTGCACTCATTAACAAGAAAATAAAATGAAATCTTGCACGGTCTTCCAGTAGCATCATAACATCTTTAGGATAGGTCAACTTTGAACCAGATGTTCCCCCCATCAAGACTAAGTATGTTACTTAATGTCATTTTTTTCACCATTCTTACATATATAAACCAAATTTAAAGTTGTGTTTATTAGAGCAGCCCTCACAGAGCAAGTCTGTAGGACTGTTTCCCAGATTCTCACTTTGATTATCTCATATACTATTTCCTGTCATTGAGACTTTAATTTCAGTCAATAATGCCATTCCTGAAGAACCAATTTTCACTCCAAGCCACAACAATGAGATAGGGCGTAGAGGTTTCCCTGGATTGCAACATTAAGCAGTGTCTAAGTCAGAATCCCCTGAAGTTACTGCTCCCAATATGTTCCCTGAATCACAAAGTGAAATGCAGCCTTCCCTGTTGCAGGCCAAGATTTTGCAATTAATCCCCAGCTATGGATTCCATAATTGCTGCATTGCTTGGTTATAAAATAGTAAGGCAGTTTTTCTTCCAGTCTCATATCTCTTTTAGGAATGAAGGGACTTGGGTCTACTGTTTGATAACTTTATGGGCTTTGAAATAAATTCCCTGACTTGAAGCAACCAAAAATAAGAAATCTGGAAGGGGCTTCTGAATTCATCTTTTAGAAGTGTAGGAACTATCACACTCTGGAGAAAATAAATAGCAGCTATAGAATGTATGGAGGACTTCAGCTTGGATTAGACATGTCAGAAATAACTAAGGTGTTCATTTAAGAGTGACTAAGGGAAAATAAAGGATTTGAGTTGTTTGTCTTAGTGAAAAGCATTTTAAATGGAAAAAAGGCAACTCCACCACATATTTATAAGCTTAGGTAAAGAATTAAATTGAATTTCACTGGGCTCTGTGATAGGTCTTTCCATGAACTTAGACTATGTTTTATTAGATTTCACTCTGAAACCATCATTTGACCAAATGAGTTTTTCTAGAATAAAATATTTCACAGTAGCATCAGCCCTACCTTTCTTTAGATGTATATTACTCTTCACTGCTACAATGAATAGACACTTTTCCTATCAACTCCTAGGGCAGAGAACTACAGTGCTTAGTAACGTAATAACAATTTAATATATTGAATTTTCATGTGGTATGCACTGTAGATGCATGTATCATTTCATTTTTATGCTGTTTATTAATTAGGGCCAGAATGGTTAAGGGACTTGCTAGCAGATAGAAAATTTGATGGCAAAGCTAATTTTGGAAGTGACAGCTGTTTGATTGGTAGTGGTTAGTATTCAGGAATAAGTCTTAGCCAGGCATGTATATAAGAATTTCATGAGAGATTTTCCAAAAGGACCGATCACATACTTACTTGGGACCAGGACTTGAAAAAATTGCTATGATAGCTAAACTCTGCCATTAGAGGGGAGATACTAAGTCTCATTTCTCCCAGTCCCTGTTCACAAATAATGCTGAAGGCAGAACTCCAGACTATACTTACATAGGCTACAACTTAGAACTTCTGGCTAGAGTTCTACTCAGTACCTAATGAGAGTAAATTAAGGAACCATTTTCCTTATCACAGAGAAATGGACAGGGTCCAGGTTTTAGGGCCAAGAGTTATTTGCCTTATCCAGAAAGGGAAACTGCAGGAAAAAAAAGGTAACTTCCAAAAGAAATTGATAGGTCCTTTTCTTGAGTAAAATTATAAAAAATCAGAAAATGTTAGACTGGTTTTCTTCCTGGAATCATGACTCTTAATTAAAGTGGGCCAGTCTAATAATGACTTGCATGGTCCAGGATGGTCACTGGTGAATTGATCAGTGAAAAGAGGACACAGCTGTAAGATCCGGACTCATCACAGGAAGGAGCCATGAAGCTGAAATCTTCCTGGACGGGGGGATCTAAATAACAAAAGAATGGTATGAAAAATTGCTTAAGCAAAATGAAGTGGTTCATATCTGGTGTCTTCTCTGGGGAGAAGTAATTCCAACTGGGTCTATTTATGCACTATTTATTAATCCATTAAGCAGGTATTTACTAAATATCTTCTCCATAGTTGTATTAATTCCTAGAATGCAATGGTCATTAATTGTCCTCTGTTTGTAGGTAGGGGAAGAGTCTTCAAACAGGTAGTCAGTTTTTGAATCATCCATAATTTATCTGCTATTTTGGCTTTTGTTATTTTGGAAAAGCTTTTCTGTCCATTGCTGGAGGTGGAAAATATATCAGGAAATAATAAAATAAAGTCTAATCCCATCCAGGATGAAAGGAAAATCTGTTTTTCAAAATGGAATGATGAAGGTTTTGTGACCTAATACTAAGTTCTTTTTATGATGATGGTTAATCAAGCTTTTGTAAATGAATCATTAAGCCAAATTAAGGGAAGGCAAGTGTAGCAGCCAGGAAGGGTGGCACAGGGGCAAGGTTCGGGATGGTTCTGGGCAGACGGGTCAAGGAAGGAGAGTCTTGGAGCCCTCAGTGGCTTTTCATACTTTTATTAGTAGAGGTGGCCAGGTACATGGCAGGCATGGGTGTATCTCACCCTCTCGGCGGCTTTCTTCTCTCTCTCTCTCTGCTGCTCTTGCTGGTACTGTCGGTCCTGTTGGTTCTGGCAGTTCTGTTGGTCGGTCCTTGCAGTTCTGTCGTCCTCAAGACGCCACCCACTTATGCCCATGTCAAACTCAGGTGCGCTCACTTGCGCGTGCCCACCCTGGAATGCTCACAGCACCACAAGTGTCCATCATCACAGTGGTGGGAGGGTGGAAATAGCTGATCATTCTCTGACCCTACAGCAAGAAACAGAATTATAGGGGAAAGGTATTTTTCTTTCCCTTTCCCTTATAATATATTAGGAAGAAGTGTCAGGAAAAGAAACTTGGAGCATGAGAGTTCAGATAGTCTTAGAGGTGGCCCAGAAAGAACTTGCCCAGAGGATAAACTACTCTCGAGGACTAGACCTGCATAAGTCATATTTTCTGCTCTGTAAGATACCATGATTGTCATTAAAATCAGGCAATGATTAAAACAGGAGGAAAAAGAATGGCTCCCTAAGAAAGATTTCTAGAATGGAGATGGGATCTGGATAAATTGGCATTAGCTGGACAGCCAATTCAATCAGGGTCTACTGCACATCTTACCAAGACATGTTAAGTTCTCTATCTGTTCATAAAAATGCAGAAAATATATTAAACCTTTTTAAGAGCTAAAAGTATTAATACATCAAGGCCAAAAACTTAAGTATTTTCAGTATGACAATTGTTGAACTTGAAAACTTTGGTTTTAAAGGAAATTATTTTAAAAGGCACATAAAAGCAGAGGGGGAGTAGTTAATAAATGGTATTAGAACAACAAGAAAACCTCTGGAAAAAAAGCAAAAGTAACTTTCTTTTATACTTGAAGCATAAAGAAATGGATCAAGTTATAAATCTTAAAATCATAAAAATACTTAGTAACACATGGATGTATAAAAATTATATTACTGTTTTATCAAAAATGAAACTGATATATTTGATGGCATTAAAAAAAAAACAAAACTGCATTGACAAAGCTTCCTAAAACAAAGCTAAAAGAAATTTGTTACTTTATGAGATATAAAAGATTGCCACATCAATAAAAAATGTTTACAATAGAAAAATAGATGGGCAAATAGTTGAAAGAAAAGAAAGAAGGAGAAGAGGAAAAGTGGAAGGAAGGAAGGAAGGAAGGAAGGAAGGAAGGAAGGAAGGAAGGAAGGAAGGAAGGAAGGAAGGAAGGAAGGAAGGAAGGAAGGAAGGAAGGAAG
>JAGFMF010011386.1:4765895-4853671 GCA_019455555.1 Galemys pyrenaicus
GGGAGGGAGGGAGGGAGGGAAGGAGAGTGAAAAGGGAGGATAAAAGACAGGTGAGAAAATTCATGGAATTATAAATACAAATGACTTTGAACACAAGAAACATTTTCACATTCACTTGTCCCAAGAGATATGTGAATTCAAATTACAATTCTATTCATTTACTGTAAAGTAGTAAAGATAATGTTCAATAATAATGTATGAGCAAACATATGTAGAGACACGACTTTCAGACAGAGAGTATCAAGGAAAACAGCCTCTATGAAGTCTGATTTGAGGATATTATTCCAATGGACATTCCCACTGAATCCCCTATATAATGCACATTCCAGTGGAATGGGTAATACCATTTCTTAATATTTGTCCTACATATTCACCGATAAATGTGAGAACTGGCACTTATGCAAGGGTATGCACTGTAGTCCTATGCAAAGAATTCTCACTAAGCCTTTTATATACTGATATGGAATGAGATCACTTTATAAAAATTAATAAAAGGCATATGTATGTTATGTTAGCATCCTATTGCTGCCACTGTAACAAAGTAGCCCAAATTTAAAGACGTAACTCAAATTTATTATCTTACAGTTGTAAGCAAGTTGCTGGCAAGAGTTTACTGAGGTAACTCAAGTTGTCATGGTTGTATGCATTTCTGGAACCTCAGAAAGAAGTTCTGTTCCTTTGCTTTTTCTGGCTTTTACAGCTCGCTCCCATTCCCATTCCTTGGCTCATGAATCCCTGCCTTCGACTGAACTTCAAAGTCAGCAATATCATACCACGCTCCAAAATTCTCCCTGTAGTCACATTTCTCTTTGATCTCTCAGGAGAAGTTTCTCTGCTTTTAAATATTTGTATGATCAGATTAGAGCCATCTGAATATTCCAAAATAATCTCCCCATCTCAAGACACAGAACTTTAATCACTTCTGCAAAATCCCTTTGTCTGCACAAGGTGACATAGTCCAAGCACTTTTTTCATGGGTTAGGAATGGACCATTTGGTGGCCATTGTTCTGTCTACCACTACACATATTCATGTGAAAGAATGATATTTCTTTAAAAATTAGGATAAATTTAATGAGGAAAACAAAAAAAAAAATAGTGCTGAATTCCACATAAAGTTATTATTGGTTGCCTGAAAGGAGCAAGGATAACATAGGAGTGAGAGGGAAGTTCCTTGTGTTCTCTTTTGTACCTTTTGATGTTTGAATCATGTAAATTATTATACGAAACCCACAGGTTTTTAAAAGATAAAACCAGGCTCCTTTGCAAAATATAAAAACCAAGCTAGGTATAGATTGATTTCATTTCAGGCAGGGCCTGTGAACCATGGTATTGAATGAGTAATAAATGTGGCTTAAAACACTCCAGGGCCCTTGTGCAGAACTAGTGGTGGATGAGCTGAGGGAACAGTGTAGGGATGTGGTTACCAAAGCAAGGCAGGAATAGCAGGGGTGTCTCATTGATCTGTTCCTGCCGCTAAGGTCTCCCTGTATTTTTATGTTAGCATTCCACAGGAGACTGAAAGAAAGGAGAGGGAAAGAAAGAAGGGGAAGAAGGAGATTGTTTTATCAGATTTTGGAACTCTAGGGTGCTAACTGCCACCATGCCTGAAGGCTTCACTTATGACTCAAGTCAAATATGTGTCATCGCTATATGATTTTACTGGGGAAATTCACAGTTTAATAATATTAACTTACAATTCAATGCAGCAAAAGGGGGAAGGTAACAAACCTCTTGGCAAAGTTCAGGATTCCGTGTGGACCCACTAGGAGAGCTCCAAGTAGCTGTCCATCTGCAGGGAGGGGAGCTGCCACTTCTCAGAAGAGTTCTTGAAGGTGCCCACCTGTTATCAGCACCATCTGCTTATTTTGACCTAAAGGGCCCTCTCAGCACTATGAGGCTTTTATTTGTCCTTGTCTTCATGTATCTGTTATCAGTGTTCATAAATAAGTGATTGATTGTAATAGATAATTTAAGTCACACAGTCTCAGCTGCCTCCATCTTTCCATCAGTCAAGGTCATTACAATGCCAGTACATAGAATATCTGGATCAATCAAGATCATTACAATTTCAATAAATATGAAAAATTATGTTCATTTTATTAATGTTAGCTCTTTCAGACTCTAAGTTGGTAGAAGTTCTGATTATGAAAGACAAACTACAAGGTGGAATTAGAAAAGATGGACACTTCAGGAGTCAGCCATCTGATGCACAAAAGCAAAGTAAACATAGTATTAGTATGATAGATTTTTATAAGAACTTGTGTACATATAGAAAGAAAAGAAAGGATATCCCAATAAAACTGAAAATTATTCATCCCATTGTAGGAAAACATCCAGCTAAAAGGGTTGATATGAATTGGGGTTGCTGAAGCCAGAAAACTTGGCACAAGTCTAAGGTAACTTCTGGAGGAGAACCACAAGAAAGAGGTTATGCAGATTCTAGAGACCTGAGACAGAGGAGTGAAAAAAATGCAAAATATAGTATAGTCCATCAAGATAATGGCTGCCATTGTCTCTGCCAAAGCTTAGTAGTAGTCCATATATATGGTCTATGTATATTACTTTTATTAAATTATATGTGGTTTCTAAAATGTCAGTATCTTATCAAGTAGATTTGAATATAGACTAGGGCATATTACCATATTGAAAAAGCTAGTGATTTTTTAAGAGTGCCATCGTGTAGACAGAGACATAGCCCACTACAACTGCTCCTAGGCTTTATATGTAAAAGTAATTTAAATAAAATTGCATGATATTTATACTGTATATCTGGGAATATGTTTTCATACTGGTTTTGTAGGCTACTTAATTTACAGATTTCTCAATTTCTCCCTCTCTCAAGTAAAAATATCTCCCCAAATTATTTTCCAGAATGTTATCACATAAAACATAAAGTAAAAAGTTACCAACAACAAGCTAGAAATATTGACTCTCCAACCATTTATTTCATATAACTCTATGTAACATTTTAAACCAATTTATTTCTTTATGTAATGGTTGTCTCTCTTGATTATAATGCAACATCTACAAAGCTGTCTTGTACTGTCTTGGTATTTTCAGTAACTCAAGAACTAAGGACAGTGTCTGTCCCATAGAAAGAAATGAAAAATTGTGGATTAAATAAATGACTGAACAAGTAGGGCATTGGTGATATAAACACAAATGTTACACTCCTTCACCTGCTGGGTCTCACATTAACCTTAATTCATGAAGTCCGAGTTTAGCAATTTTTGTGTAAATGTGTTCAAATGAAAATTCATAAAGACAGAGTCAAATGAGTTCATTAAAAATAAATTCAAGTTCAAAGAAATAATAGATTCAAGGTACTTAGACAACTCCTCTTTTATTGTTGGAATAATTTTACTTTAATTTCAATTTCCTATCTAAAAGTCTGTTCAACTCCACCGTATTTAAAATTAATGTATTACCTGGTTCTTACAAAATTTACTCACTATATATAAGCTACTAACTTCTTAATGCATGTGATTCTTTTATGCTATAAATTCAAGAAAGATTTAAAGGTTAATATCAGACTAGCTTATATTTCACTTTGAGTCTGTAATTAAGAGCTTGTTTTTTAAATAAATTTACTCTCTTTAAGTGTAAATAGCTCAAGTCATTATCCTTCTGGGAAGTTTATCAGGGCAGTTCATCCTCCTCCAAATCCTATCAATTCTTCAAGAAATCATGCTTTGTTATACTACATAAAGTTTTGAAAGTTTGATGAATAATTTAAATTCTGAAAAAAAGATCTAAGTTAATTAAATAGAATAATATAACCTTCAAAATATAAATAATGTAAGCTCACATGTCCTCAAGCCAGATTTCTCAGTTTCTAAACTCTGACTTTTTTCTCACTTATCCTTTATAAACCTCGATTTCCTTTATGGCAATAGGAAATAATGTTCATACCCATAGAGCAATATTACAAAGTTCAAATTTAAAAAAAAAATTCAGGTAAAGACTAAAGTTCATAGTTATAGCATATCTGAGTGCTTTCTTCCCCAGACATTTTTCTATGTGTAATTATGTCATTCACTTAATCCTCACTATGATTCTTTTAAGTAGGTACAACTTCTATAATCCCCAGTTTACACACAAACAAATTGAGGCGCAACAGATTTACAGAGCGTGTCCACACCAAGTTTAGGGTGCAAGCATTTTTAAGGCAACATTTTTCTGCCTACCACACATACTAAAGATAGAATGCAATGCATTTGGTGACTGATTAGGTGAGAAAAGAGGAATCAAGGATGATTTGAAAGCTTGTAGCTGGTGGAAATAAGTAAGTGGGTTATAACAAATGCCTTAAATAATATATAATGAGTTCTGAGTAAAGGGCTGTGGAATCTCAGAATAAGGAACAAATAACTGTGTGCGAAAATTGGAGTTTTCCCAGAGGAACTGGCAGTTTGCCCTGGGTCTTGAAGGGTTACTAGAAGTTTACTAGACAGATGATTGTGGAAGAGAGAGCATTAGCAACCAACTGGGTGATACCAAGGAAAATAATGAAAGGTACACAGTGCAACTCTAATTTCCTCTTTGATCTGGTTACTTGTGAGCTATGTTAAAATGGAATTTAGCCGGTCTTGAATTCAACACTGAAGCAAATAATGAGCTATTCCAGAGACACCAACACCAACATTACACATTCCATATGCTCCATTTCACTACAAATGAGCAGCTTTACGACCTGACTCCCTTGAGAGTCTTCAAATAGAAATTTAATTAGAAAGCATTAGAGAAACTCATCCTGAAATAACAAAGGCAGTGGTAGCCATAGGACGACATTATCCTGTTGAGAGCTTGGTGGATTCACTTCAGATATTATTAAGAAAATGGACAAAAGAAAAGATTATCTCTGGAGGACAATAATTTTGCAGTCTCTCAAGAGGTCTGAAATATGTAAACTTACCTTAAGATAATAAATTTCTTAAAAATGTGTTTCATTCATTAAAATTTTGTTTATTAACTTCCACATTATCTGTGGAAGCACATCAAAGATAGCAGATACTGTGTGTAGTAGACACAGCAGAGTTCTCTGAAAATAATTACTCTTTCTGTAATTGAGAGTATTTTATTATAATTTAAATTTTGCATTATAATAAATTACCAGTAACACTTATAAATTTGAACTAGGTTTTTGACTGATCAGTTACTGATAAAGCTATTGATAATTTGATCCTTATTTTAATAGTACTGATACAATTTTCTTAGTTTGATTCTTTTTCAGAGCCAGGTATTTATTATGCTAAAATGCAATAAACATGAATTTGTGATTATTATCTATTCAAGATTCATAGATAAATTCTATTATCAGAATAACTGATTTTTGCTTAGTAGAAGAAATGAAGGATAATGAATTAAATCACTTATCCTTTATGCGGTGGAACTTAAATGTGTCCCCAGTTTTGTAATCATTATTCTAAACAAGTCTTGCCATGAGTTTTTAATTCCTAAGCATATTTATGTGAATATCTGAGGTTGGTATAGCCCCATTTGAAGAGAAAGTGTTTTTCACCTACTAAACCAACAGTGAGGATTGGGGCTTAACAGGAGAGTCAAAAGGGTGCACAGGGTAGAAAGAAGTGGTTCTTAAGATAAATGAGTCATTGGAATGTAACAACAAAAGGAGACAAAGAGAGAGTGGGGGAGAAGTCACAATATGGGTGCGTACACACAGAGTCGTATATACAGAACTTACTGATAATTAGGGATTATAAATGACCTTTCATATCTGAGTACTGTATGTTAGACACTGATACTACAGCAGTAAGTGAGTGCCCAAGCTCTCATACCACACACTAATTCTATGGTGGGGAGACAGACAGATAGGGGAATATCAGTGTTAGGAGAAAATAAAGCCAGATAAGGATCACAGAGAAGTGAGAAGGAAACAGCCCTGATCATGGACACTCTCTCTGATAACAGGACCTATCAGCAAAAACATGAAGTAGTAAGAGCAGTCCCTGATGATATTTCAGGAAAGAGCATTGTAGGCTGTAAGACTAGTTATTGCAAAGCTCTTTGGTTGCCTGCAGCTTTCCATAAAGAGTGGGAAAGCTAGAGGGGGAGAGGGGAGTAAGTGAGGAAAGAGGGAGAAATGAGATCACAGGATTATCTGAAGACAAGACAATGGAGAGTCTTGTTGAGGGTACTGAGGACTTTTGACCCTAGAGTGTGTAGTCTCTGACCAAATGTAGCTACTGAACACTTGCAGTGTGGCTGGTGTGACTAAATTTTACTTTGACATGAAACTAGTTTAAAACGCAAGAATTGTTACTTCCGGTATTAGAATATTTTAAATTTATTCTACACAGCTTGAATATGTAAATATACTCTTTTAGTTGTAAATCCAAACAAGAATCAAGTATTTTTGATTAAAATTCAGTGTCTGAATTGAGACAAGGTATATGCATAAAATACACACTGATTTCAAGGATTTAGTACAAAAAAGAGACTCTAAACTATCTTAGTTTTTATATCTATTATATGTTGAAATGACCTGTCATCTCACTTCATATAACTGACTATACATTATCCTAATAGACAGAGGAGTTTCATCAATTTTATGAGTCAAGAATACTGATGCATTTATATTAGGAGTATATAGCGAGACACGTTTTGGGAACTATTTTTGAGAATATATAGCAAAAACTCAAACATGAGTGTATTTAATAAGTGTTCTCACATATAGAAATATATCATGTAGAAATAAATACTACAAAAATAAAATTGCAAACATACCCCTTGCAACTTGGTTAAAATAGAACCAAACTAAATATCCCCAAATAAGGAACACATTAAATTCATCATGATACATTCATACAAAGAAATACTAAGAAGTCATTTAAATTAGAAGTGTATGTGTATCAAGACATGGGGATGCTCATGTATTATTAAGTAGGAGAAATTTATTATCAAATGACCTGTACATATAGGGCCTCCCTGGTGGTGCAGTGGGTTAAGCAACGCACTATGAAGCAAACTGCAGCCACTGCAGCACGAGTTCGATCCCTGCTGCTGGCCAGGGGGGGACCCACATGGCGAGGCAGACCTCTTCTGCTGTGCCCGCTGCTCTCCTCAGCAGTGTACTTCCGTTGATCTGCCTGTTCTGCTTCCTGCTCTCTGTGGTGAATCCTCTCACCACCCCCATACCTCTGGCCTGTACCCCAGTGCTTGTATGCATAAATAAATAAATCTTCAAAAAAAAATGACCTGTACATATAACATCATATAAAATTTCATAAAATATAAATAACATAGAGATAATTTTATAAAATGCATAATTTAGCTTAATTCCTCTCTTTCTGAGGGGTTAACACCAAAATACTAACAGTGTTGTTTATAAGTATTATAATCATACAAGTAAATTTTACTTTATACAGTCTTATATTTTAAAGTTGAATACATTTTTGTAATATGAATATGTTAAGACTGCAAACATAATTAATAATGTGAAAACTAAATGTTTTATTTTTATTTCATTGCTGAGAGAATTTAAGAGTATAATTTGAAAAATGCAAGTGTGTTTCAAAAGCATAGATCATTATTGAAGTTTAATGGTCTCCTTTCAGTCATGGAGATGTAATTTTAATAGGTGCCATCACTGGTAATGTTCCCATTTTTTATAGTTGAATGAATTTTAAAACACATTTTGTTACTTTTTCATATATGTGAATGAAGTACTAAGGAAACACTTTTAACACAATAACATGTCAGTTCTTATGTAATAATGTTAATAGGTTATATTAAAAATTGAACATAATAGAAAAAAATCAGTTTTCTAGTTTAGAAGAATTATATGGAGTCATAAGCTCAACCATAAGTAAGCGCTGCTGAGTTTAAATATACTCTGCTTTATTTGTGGCACATTTTGTTTAGCTACTGCTGGCAGTGCTAACTCCAATTTTTAGATCAGTAAAGTATCATGACTTTTTTTAGTGGAAAAGAAAGGGAAGTTCATTTAAGGTGCAGAGAATATTATTAGAGATTACAAAAAGGCAGAAATGAACAGATATCATGGGAAGGACATTTTCAGATATGCCCTGCAATTTAGAGAAAAAGTATGTGTAAATAAAAAGTGGAAAATTGGAGACTCATGAACACCACTGGCACAGAGCCCCTGAATTTGATGAATCTATCTAACAAGGCCTTTTTGAAAACCTGTGATCAGATCCAGGGAAGAGTCCTGAAGGTCTCTAAGATCGAAGACTATCAAAGAGTGGTCAAAAGACCACTACTGCAGCCATTGAAATGAACAAGACCTATAGACATTTTTTAGATGAAGGATTTTTTTTAAATATTTCTTTAGGTGTTAACTTGTGTGCACGTGTTCATGTTTTACCCAGCTTCACAAATCCACCAAGTTTACAATATGGTAAGCTGGAGCTTAAGACAGTGCTGTATTTTATTTGCAGTAAAGCCCTTCGATTATGCTGGTATTATAGGTGGGAGATCACAAGTGCAACGATAGACCTCCCATAAAAGAAATACATATTCTGTAAACACATAGCTTATGCAGTTGCCCTTCATCTTAGCTCATACACTGGGACAGTGAGATTGCTCATATTAGGCTGTGGCTTCTGATTTCTCTTGGATAAACACTAATGTCCATCTTCTAGAAGAAAAATCCTCTGAGATTTTTCTTAAGCCCTCTTGATCTCCTCTACATTAGTGATCTTTTAAGAAAAATCGTTCTCTTTGAACCACTTTCTTTGAACCACTCCCAGTGAGTAATATAAGCTACCTTTACAGTGTAGGGCCAGATACAGAGTGTGTAAAGGATACTAACACTTCTTAATCTTATAATTTGCTAAATTGTGTTGTAAATTAATAAACATGATAACATAGGTTCCAGTTGAACAATCAATATTGTTTAATCAAAAAGGCACAGAGCTTTAATTTAATTTAGTCTTATTTCTTGGACGATTTCTACATTTTTCTGTGTGGTAGAGAAGAGAGAAGAAAGAAAAAGAGGGAATTGAGTCTTTCAATCTTGAATATATTTATGTAATTTGCATGTAACATGCAGAATAAATTGAAGTTAAAAAGTAAAAGACAAATGTTAATTTGTAGTTTTTGCTATGGCATGATGAGGCCTCAAAATAAATGATATTGCTCAAATCTTAATGCTCAATAACAGGATCCTTACAAAAGAAAACATAAAATATTACTCCATCCTAGAATCAATATCCAAAGATCATTGAAAGAAGTGTCAAAGTCTTCCAAAGGACAAGGAGATGCTTCCATTTTAAGTCTCTAACATTAAAAAATATCTATGACCTTGCAAGTTCCAAAAAGTTGTGGATCCAATTCTGTGGCAGAATAACCTTGTTAACCGCTTGAGAGAGTCAGGTCAAAAATTTGACCCTATCCACCATTAACTTTTGCCATCACCATGACAACTTAGCGCTGGTTAAAAGGGCTCAAAAGACCTGTTAGCAGAAAATTAAGGTAATGAGTTCTTCATTTTCCATGTTGAAGTAGTTCCTAATCAGTTCTCTCAGCTATAACCACTAAATCATAATATAGTTTTAAATAGATCGGCTGTCTTACTCAGTAGTAAATGGGAGTTCAAATGAACTCTATTCCTGTTTGGACCATTAATAACAATAAATCCACTGCACTATCAGAGAATTTATATGGATTCTTCTTGTCAAGAAACACAGTGCATTTCACATTCATTGAAAAACATATCAGCAAACAGTTTACTTAGACGTAGCTAAGAGCCAATATCAACATTGCATTGCTCAACATAATTATTTCATGTATATATCCTTTCTAGCTATTACCCATCTTATTTAGTGCCTTAATTTCTCAGCATGTCACATATTCTCTGTATTAACTTTGCTCAATTGTTTCTCACATGAATTTTTACTGAATATTATTTAACAATGCATAGATTTATTTTTTATTATTTTCTATTCCATTGAGAATTTTTGATACAGTGTTAAGAGGACTGAGTTACTTCTATGAGAATCAATTATATGTGGAATCTAGGGAAGTAGAACTTGTAGACATAAGGAGTAAAATAGTGGTTACTAGAGGCTAGGTATTGGTGGGATATGTTTGCCAAAGGGCACCAACTTACAGTGGAAAGAAGAGAAATTCCCAGAGATCTAAAATTAAGATAATAGTTGATGGTACTGTACTGAATACTTGAAAATTACTAAGAGAGTAGATCTTTATTGTCCCCACAAGAAAAAGATGGCATTTTCATTACATCATGAAAGTGTTAGCTAACACTACTATGGCAATTTTAATGCAATATGAGTATATGGAATAAACATGTATATTTTCAACTTACACAGGGTTACATGTCAATTTTATCTCAATAAAACTGGATGAAAAAGAGAGACTCACTCTTCCATCTACTATTTCCATTCTGTCCCTCTAACACAATTGTTTCAAGTCTTCCAAATTCATCAGTAACCTCTTTAAAGTCACATCTAACTCTCCCTCTTTAGATTCTCTGCCTATTAGATTTAATAATGTTTTCCATTGCTTCACAAATGTTTTGATCTGGAGCACAGCACTTATTCTGTACTCAGTTCCCCCAGTGAGTTCTACGAGTATCTACTCAGCATCTTTCTCCATGCTGCCAGTTGCTGAGGACCTTCCCAGTTCCCTTATGGTTGGACCAGTGTGGAGACCCATAGATTCATGGTCATGTCAAGTTTTATGCTTGAGGTCTTCTCACTTTCAGCCAGGCAATAGTTTCTCTGAACCAAGTTTTAGGCACAGATCCCTAAGGAATGATAATGTAAAAGATCTAAACTGTTGCACTAATTTATAGATAATTGGCAATGTAATACAATTTTTAAATTTCAGGGAGATGATGTGCCCACTTTGAAATACAAATTCCAAATACTGCATTTATCTTTATCTCTAAACATGATGCTAAAAATTTATCCATCAATCTAAAATCCTTTCCATAGCTATTTATTCTTTGATGTAAGCTGGGGGTATATAGGACTGAAAATGACAAATATATTTAAAGGCAGATAGTTTGCTAAAACAGCCATTTACTTTCAATGCAGACAATAGGCTTGCTTGTTTAATAAGTCAATAATACATACATCACATGCATGTACTTGAATTAATATGACCCACTTTGAGACTTCTTTCTGAGTATTTAAATGTTTTTTAAAAGATTGCTAACAATTGTTCTTTAGTATTCTTACCTATTTCTTTACTCCCAAGGATACACAACTTATTGAGCTTAACCTTAACTGTGTGACTGTTACAAGGATGTGTGTTGGAGAAGCAGAGAGAAGCCTCCGAGATGCCGATTTTTTTTCTTAAAGAATAGAAACTGGAAAACAGGTTTTTTGTTTTTATTGTTGATTGTATCCTTTGTTACATAGTTTTGGTAATCATATCTCACAATTCGTCGGTTGAATGGAAGTCAGTTATAATGGGTATCTTTAAATGATACTTAAAGAGGTGCATCAACTCAGGAGAGAAATAGACATGATTGTAGCTTAGTCCTCTGATAGAATTTTAGAAAGGTTGAAGCTTGATTTCAGCATGACCGTTTTCCACAACTATATTTTCTCTCTTCATGCTGGTCACTATCTACTTCTTTTTCTTCTTCCACAGATACTTCCAATCCATTCAAGAGCCTTGGTTTTATACATACTCATCTATTCAGAAATTGAAACTTGGAAGTTTGGTTGTCACCATGCTACCTTTTGCTATAGGTTTTTGAATTTAACCAATGACCAAAGCCTTCACCTAAAAATAAAGCAGTTCTATGAGGTTTTAGTAAAGGGATTTAAGGATAGGGTTGGAAGTGAAGGTATGCCCATGTATTCTTTGGATTATGTACTTGAAGTCGATCTCAATCCTACAGCCTGACTGCCTTATGATAACATGTGAGGAAAATTATTTTGCTCCAAGTACATTTTTCATATTTCCTGAAAATATATAAATCATTAAACCACATAAAGAATTTAAATCTCTCAAATTTCAAATTATATCAGTGTTTTCATTTATGAAATGAGAGTAAACATACAGACATAAGGTACATATATGGTCCTGAGAACATTAAATAAATGACTGCTAGGTAACATGTTCTATAAATGGTAACAAAGCATTTTCACCTGAATTAAGCATCACATTAATCTAAAGCGTTTTTGTTTAATTAAGAAAACGTTTGCCTCTGTGTATACATGCCACATATGCCTGATCACTCATCTGTGCTTGTGCACTTAGAGGGTTTCCATAGCTCTTGTAATAATTGTAACAATGCTGCAATGGACATGGGAGTGCATGTTTCCCTTCGTATTAGTGTTTTGGTATTTTTCTGTACATACCTAGGCGCAGAATTGCTGGGTTATATGGCAGATTTATGCCTACCTCCTAATTTCACTAATATATGGAATATAAAGCAGCAAACAAACACACAAATCAAAACAAACTCTTAGATACTGAGAATAGAATAGTGGTTACCATAGGGCAAGGGTGTGAGAAGTGGACGAAATAGGTAAAGGGGGATAAGTGTATGGGGGTAGAAGGAATCGAAACTTTTGTCAGTGATCATGATGGGAAATATACAAGTTCTGAATTATGATGCTGCACACCTGGAACAGATATGATTGGTAAACTAATGCAAATTTATTTTAAAAGGAAGTATTTTTCTTTTTCTTTTTTATTATTTTTTCCTTACTCTATGTAAACTCTCATAAAGTAGATGCATTATCTAAATAAAATGTAAACAAATTTCCTTCAGTAGAAAACGTGAGATAAAAATAAGTTAGTATTTATGCTTTTTTAAATTAATCTATCACATAATATTTTACACAAATTTGTTAACTCATTTCAGAATGTTTTCAGGACTACGGAGTCAAGGGCGGACTGTAACTGTTGTAATTGAGAACCACAACTTTGATGTTTTAAAGCAACAGAAATTTATTTTCTCATAGTTCTGAGAAATGGAAGTCTGGAATGAGTCAGTAAAGCTAAACTCCCTCCAGAGGCTCCACAAGAGAATTTGATTCCTTGCCTCTTCCAACTTCTGACTTCCAGCATGCTGTGGCTTGGGACCACATCACTCCCATCTCTGCCTTGATAATCACAGTGCTTCATCTATTCAATGAGTGTGTGTTTGTGTGTGTGCACACACCTGCATCATCTTTTCCTGGAACACTCTTTTTTTGTCTTTTTTTTTCTATTATTCAGGTAATACTGATTTTCAACACTGTACAGATTATAAGTGGAGAGCTTTTCACCTGAACAGTCATGTATCACACATGCCCACTACCATTTCTGTGCCTCACTTATCTTTTCAGCTCACAACAGATACAGAGAGATTATTCCATGTGGAATCATAAACCCTATCTTTCCATATAAAATCTTACTTATTTTTCTATTTTCCCCATCGCTCCTCAGGAGTTATTATTATTTCCTCTAGTGTAAAGATGAATTTTAAAAAGTGCTATCTTCTTAGTCTTTTTCTCTAATTAGCAGAAAATAAGTATGATAGAGGCAGGATCACATAACAGGCATGAATGTCACTCTCTTTCACAAAAGAATTTATTTAATTCTGAACATGATATATCAGGTCCCAGACCCAGACAGATCATGATTTATCCAGGCAGTCACAAGGCTGTGGTTTTCCTCATTCCAGCCTTCCTGCAGCCACGTTTGACCAGCATATAAAGGAAGGTCACAGACATCATTCAGGAAATGATTGTGCTTCTCTAAGTCCAGCTTCAACTCTGAATGTACGTTCAGGGGAAGAAAGAAGATAGCAAAAGGGGAAATATCTGAAGACAAGTTATTTTGACCCAAATTACCACTTTTTATGGCTTAAATTTTTTACATTTAACATTTTTAAATTTATGGTGTAAAGGTTTAACATAAGGTTTTTATTAATAAATTCCTTTTGCTCATTTTCTAATGGGTATTAGGTGTCCGAATTAAATTGTATGATCTAAGCTTTACCCTGCACTTTTAGCTAAAATATTCTGCCTTGATTTTAAATGAATGTTTGTTTCTATTTATTTTGTAAGCAAAAATAAATAAAGTGTAGCTTTGTGGCTTTATGCATCAACCAACTTTGGAAATATTCCTTTATGAATATAAATAACTGCAATCTATGTAAATATGATAAAGCAATTTGATTTTGATGCACAAAGGATCTTACTAAATATTATTAAGAATCTAAGTTGAATTTTTAAATAATGACATAACATTTAATATTCACAAAGAAACGTGGACTGAATATTTTTTCAGAAATAAAGTCAAACAGCAGTTAAAAAATTAAACACTAAGTTAAATGCTGTAACAGAGCAATAAATGAACAACCTAAACGGAATGCATACATACACTTTCTTCTCACGTTGTCCTCCCAAAATTGGATCAAAACCTGGATCCAATTATTTTGTATTATCTGTTACAGGTTACAGTCTCCATGGCAGTCTAGAATGCCACTATTGAAATACGTGTTCCAATTTGCACAATAGTGTAGACTCATGTTCTGATTGAACATACCACCTTTAGTTTCTATTTCCTTTAAAACAATAAAAATCGTCCAGCGCTATCTCTAATGCACAGATTCAAGTGATGCTGATAAAGCAAAACTGAAATGACTGGGGAAGTCCAGAAACTGCAAGTAAAATTCAAAAGGATTTGCATTTGCTGTGTGAGTTGGCTGATGTGGCAAATCACGTTTAATGCTGACAACTGTTAAAAATAATGATAAATGGAGACCAAAAATAAGCAGGTAAATGAAGCAAGCAAACCAGAGTCTCTAGCTCCTAAACAGATGACAAAAAGCTTTGACATGGGTTGAAATCCTTTGAGTTGTAAGAAAAAGGAGAGCAGTGAGGGGGTGGAAGAAGCTGATTTAGAGACCTCATGAATTTGAATCCTGAGTGTGTTTTGTTTCCTCATTAATATTTTATCCATATACCTTGCTTTAAGTCATGGATGAAGTGGTGTTAAGATACAAATCATACTTTTTAGATAAAGGTTAGAATTTACAAACTAATAACAAAACTATTTTGGAAAGGAAATTTTCAGTGGTATTTTAAAAACAAGTTTTATAGCAAAAGTTCCAAAGTAATTGGCAAACGTTAATGCTGTTTTCCACTCCATCTTGAAACCACCTAATGTGGACAAAACACTGAAATTAGAAATCTTATCTTACAGGTGTTGAAATCATCATTTAAACCTGGTTCATATTAACTACCTATTATGCCTGCTCCAAACAGTCTTTCATATATGTGGCAAAAGAAAAAATATTTTTGGGGGAACACATAAGTGATTTTACAAATCTGTTTACTACTGCAAAAGGAATTAGTTATAAGATTGTTCAATCAGTTCTAAATAGTGTGTAGAAAAGACAGTGTATCTTGTGATAGGTATATACATAAGGAATAATCATCTTAATCATGTCTATTTAAAAAATAACTTCACTGAGGATGACTGCATATTTCTACCTGCTAGCTCAATGCAATGTTTGTGAAATATTCATGAAAACACTTTCTCAACTTGAAGTAAATCTGGCTTGTTCCCTCTAGCCACGAGCAACCTAATCCATTTATTACAAATGTCTAAATAAATACTATATTATTTTCTATATATGCCATGGTATAAGAATTGGAGAGGAGCGACTAATAATCTAATGTAGGATTGCAGCTTTTCTCAACAGAATAATGAGTAGTGTCCAAGATTTGGCTAAGAGTATAATGTTGCCATTGCTGCCATGGGTACCATTAAATTCTATTTTCGTTTTAATCTTACAGCCAACCATCTTACCCCAGTATGTTAATTTTAATAATTCTACTCTGTTAAATCAGTTCTGTTAGCTGACGTTTTGTCTTCTGTGAAAACCATTCTATCATTTGCTGACAGTTTTGATAGTCTTGTTTTCCTTGACTAATCATCTATCTTGTTTTGTCTGTTTAACTTCTATTACTGTTTGTTAATAGTTACAGTAAAATATAGAGCAGATATGTTGACAGTTGTTCGCTTAAGTTACTTCTGACTTAATGAGAAAGTTTTCAACAATAAAGCTTTGTTGTAGAATATTGGTAGATGATTGAATAAGAAGGTTGCTTTTCTTCCTCATTTACTATTTTATCATGAATAGGTCCTGAAATTTATCACATGCTTTCTCTATACCTTTTGAATATAACAGATTATTTTCCTTTCATCTGTAATATGATGAATATCATTTATAAGATTTTTTTCGAAAACCACCTTCATATTCATTTAATAAAAATGGCTTTCATGATGATTTATTTTATTTTCTATAAATTCCCAGGTTTGTTATTTTTGTATTTTGATAAGGGATTTGCAAATAAGTTTATCTGTACATTTTTTACCTTTAATTTATCACTTTTGCTTGCTTTGGAGATTCTGGGTTACGTCAATTCACAACTGCAAATAGGGTTGTTTTCCCTTTTTCCATGCTTTGTAAGCACCTCGATGAAATTCTTAAGTCAACCTTTATGACTGGTTAAAAGATCAATTTTTAGGTGTGCTTCTTGCATACTTGAGCAGGATATGGGCTCTCTAATTGTTGCAAACAGGGTTGTATATCTGTCCATGAAATTGGGCTTGCTGGCTGTGCTGTTCAAACATTGAATTTCCTCACTAGTTTGTGCTGCTCTTTCTAAAAAAAAAAAAAAAAAGTTGTATTTTTATTGGGGAAACAATGGTTTACAACCTTGAAGATGAGTTGGGCGTAAAGATTGACACCTCTTCTTTTGTATGTTACAGTACCATGTTCACCAGGCAAACACAATTTTGCACAATTTTGGCATAACTATGATAATTGACTCCACAACATTTCTTTGTGGTTTTATCTTTACATGGTTGAATTTTATTAGATATATGAAAATTTAAAGTTATAAATAATTACAGTGAATTGGGTGTTTTATCATTATGTAGTTTATTTCTGACTCATATTAAGTCCATCATGGATTAGACCTTCTCCTTTGATGTAGGGTGACCAACAGCTACCAATTGCTACAATATGGTCATAACAATTATCACTGAACCTCCCTGGTGGCACAGGGGGTTAGGTGTCAGCACTACATGCTATTTCCAGCCACTGAAGCATGAGTTCAATCCCTGGCCAGGGAGCTGACCCACATGGCACAGCAGACCTCTTCTGTCTCACCTACTGCTACCCTCAACAGTGTATTTCAGTCAGTCCACCTGTTCTGCTCTCCACTTTGTCTCTAGTGAAACTTCTCACCCCCTGCACCTCTACTATACACCCCAGTTCTTGTATACATGACTAAATAAAATATTTTAAAAATATATCATTATATGATTTAATTGGCATTCCTTAAAGGAATAGTAGAGGGAAGAACAAGGGCTTATTAATCTCAGCCTGAAAAAGAGTCAATTTCTACTCATATTTCATAATCCAGAATGAGTCACCTAAATTTTAATTGTGCTGGAGGGGAGGTAGAAGAGATATGCCCCACGTATTTCTCCCTGGATCAGACACAGGGAAACCCTGACACTGAACTTACTGGGTTTGAAAGCATAAAGAGGAAAGGTGGGAATTTGTATGTTGTTTTTGAAAACTTTCACTTGGATGTAATATACATTATTTCCATTCACATTTTATTGTCCAGTGGAAGTTATAAAGCTGTGCCTACCTTCAAGTAGGGTGAGGAAATATATTCTTGACATGTCCCAAGAAGCAGGCAGTTCAAAATACTTCTGAACATAACTAAGCATTAGTATATTAATTAGGAAATAATGTTTATATGGGCTAAGGAGTTTCAGAAATGGACATAAATTGATTTAAATATATTTTCATATACATGCAAGCAAATTTATTGAGTGATCAGATAATGAAATAAATGACTCTTCCAGTTTGCCAACTGAATGGGTGATAATGTCAGAGTTATGTGGAAGAGGGAAGATAAACAGTTTATTCTCATTAAGACAGGGAAAAGGATCATCTTCATCTTTAATTATAGAAAGTAAAGTTAAAATAGCAAAGTATATAATTTTGTATCTATTTTTTATTCTTTCTTCTCAGTGAGCAAAGGAAGAATCATATTCCTCTTTAATTATAGAAAGTAGAACCAAAATAATGGGTTGTATAAGTCTCTTATGTTTTTAACTGATTGCATCTGTTTTTAGAGTTCGGTTATGCAAAGCTCTCTAAGAAACTATAAATAAAATGAAAACCCTATTTCCTTAAGTTGACAAATGAGAAAAGAGGTGTGTAAAAAAAGAAAACTTGCCCCATTATGTCCAAGGACACACTAGTGTCTATTGATTGTACTTCTGGTTCAAAGTCCACTTTCCCATGACTCTTTTAAAAGGGTCTTGTCAGTTTAAACATCTAGCTGACAGGTAGTCAGGTATAGTGGTGATATGTTTCCTCTGGTCATGTCAAGTACATCACAATGAAAAGATTTCAATTGGAAAGACATGCTTTGGGGAAGACTTCAAACCAACTAAAACCAGACATACTTTTGAAAGAGATTCAAAGTAACTTTGACATGAATTATGGCATCCTGGACCATTCAGATCTCAATTAACTTTGACACTTAAATTGATCATACCGTTTGTTGTAATTATACAGAGACTATATTGCATATTAAAACTTTCAGGATGTTCGCTATCCAAAATTTAGGTCTCCTTTATCACTAACTGCAAAAGGATGTAATTTGACACTTGTAAAAAAATGTGTTCCTCATGTGAAAATTCAGAGATGTCCCTGTATTGCTTATGGAAAATTTTTTAATAAATTCAAAATTAATCATTTTTTAAGTCACATCTTACTCTTTATACTCATTTGCTCCCATGTGACCACATAAGCAGATGTACACCATTATACACAGTTGCATTTTTCTATCATCCTTTTTGCAATCTCTTCCTAAAGTTTACTTTTGTCAAGCTCATATACTCATATACTGCTAGTACTGCAAATTGCAATCCATAAGAGAAATATCTCTTCCAGTGGCTTCTATAGCAAAGAGAAAAACCTCATAAAATCAAATATCGAGAGAATATATTTTAGTCTATTTTACCTAAACTGTATTTTTATGCAAATAATTCTCTCTGACTAGGGTATGAGGGTTTGGCTTTATCCAATTAAAATAACTGTGAGGAACAGAGAGCAGTGCTGACTCTTGGTCAAGATAAGGATGAGAGTGTAAGTAAATTATAATGTGCCATTGAAATGTTTAATGCTCTCTGGCGATACCAAGTATTAGCACGTCTTTGCCATTTACTGAAGTATGCATTGACGGTTTCACATAGGCTAGACAGTTATACCTCCTGGCTCTAGTTATATAACAGGATATATATATAATATATATAACAGAATGTATATATAACAGAATACACACACACACACACACACACAGAAGCTCATTGGGGCTTCCATGAAAACATATATATCCTGTGTTCATAATCCAAAGAAGAAAAAGACATGGGCGATCACACTAAAACTATTCAGATTGCTCTGAATTTACTTGTGCTTTGTTTCTTTCTTCAGGTATGCTGTATTGGAAGTATGGTAAAATAATGTTAATAAATAATAAATAAATAAATAATTTTAACTCTTTGTCAACACCACCATAATCCAGATCTTACAACAACTTTGGTTGAAAATATTTCCCTTTCCCATCCTTCAATGTACTAAAGCTTTACACAGGTACACCCTCTAAAGTCTTGTGAGCAATTTAATTATCTGATCCTAAGTCACTTACTCAACTTTTTCTATACAACTGTACAGCCACACTTTGGTTAAGAGCAGGCTCAGACCATAATTTCTGGTTTGAACCACTCTACCACTTACTAGATATGAGTTTGGAAACCACTTATGTATCTGGACTTTAGTTTCCACACGTGTATAGTAAGTATAATTATAATCCTAACTTCATAAGATTGTTGTAAGAATTAAATGAATAATTACATGTAAGTTTCGAAAACTGTGATCAAATAGTTCCTACTATTATTTTTTACAACTGTCATCCCCAAACCTTATGCTACTGACATGCTACTCCTATCACTGCTACCTACTATAAACATTATATTATAGATTTAGGAAGTGTTCACAGTTGAAGTTGGAGCATTTCACAACTGTCCCTCTTTAATCCAAACTGCATTAATACTATAATGTGTTCCAGGCTTTTTAAATCCAAATAAAGTTACATTTTTAAAATAAATGATGATTCAAATTCAATTATCCTAGCAACATGCCTTATTTTTTTATCCTTTAACCTGTAGCTCATAAAAGTTTCTATGACATATAAGTGCAATTCATTCTAGGTTGTTTTATCTATATTTGCAGTATAGTTTACAATTCAACTCCATTTTTACGAGGACAATTCTGAATTGCTTAAAATGGAAAAAGGTGACCAAATGTGAAGTAATTTGGGAGGAAAGACAATTTTCTGTCAAAAACTCAATAACTTCCCTATTCACTGTTAAATTGTGCCTGCGCTTGGAAGGGTTAGGGCTTTTCTTTAATATTTGCCTGAAACTGTAAAAAAATTCCATTTTTTTGGAAAACATGACTCATATCTAAATTCAACTTTTAAGAATTTTGTGGCTTAGCAGTCAATACAGTCAATATAAATGATCTTCAATACCACCTTCCTTCTTATTATACTGCATTTTAAAACAATGCTATTTATAAATATTTTTTATTTTTTAATTAATTATACTAATATAGTAATGCATTTTATGCACTGCTGTTTTTATTTTTCTTACTATAATAGCTTGCCTAGATATAAGGCAATAAATTCAGTTCATAGCATGTGTGATGCTATTTCTTCAACCTTACCTTTCATTCATTCTTTAAAAATACAGGCAAAGTAATCAGTTCACTGTGGCTGCATTTACATACCTTTTTCATAAGCCTTTAAAAATTTAAAACAATCATGTATTATTTAAATTTTATCTATACATTTTTTGAGAGGTTCACATTTTAAAAAATCAAGTATATCATCATCTACCAAATTTTCTAAGGTGTTGTTATAAATATCTACTTTCATCCTATTGTATAGTGAACTCCCACACTAAGTAATTTGACCTATTGATGATAGGGAAGTTATTGAGTTTTTGACAGAAAATTGTCTTTCCTCCCAAATTACTTCACATTTGGTCACCTTTTTCCATTTTAAGCAATTCAGAATTGTCCTCGTAAAAATGGAGTTGAGTTGTAAACTATACTGCAAATATAGATAAAACAGCCTAGAATGAATTGCACGTATATGTCTATTGATGTTCAAATGTTCAGCAATATTTTCTCTGTATCTTTTAACAGTATTTTCTGATAAAGTAACAGATTTTAGTTTAAGACCACATTGTTTTGCATGTATTACTTCAGAAAGTTGCACTAGCAATAGAAGTAATAGCAAGTGTTTCTCCAACATCTGATTGTTCTTTTTCAAAATTAAGAATTTTCAAAAATGTCTTTTAAATATTTATCATTATACTGAAGTTCAAAAGTTTATAAAAAGTTTATAAAAAGTCACTGAGGAAAGCAGTATTGAGTTTTCTCAAAATATTAAAAATATATTTACTTTCTGATACAAAAATTCCATCCTAAGTACCTGCCTAAAGAATGCAACAACACTAATTCAAAGGGATACATGCACTGCTATGCCTCTGAATCACATACAGTGTTGAAAATCAGTGTTATCTCAGTTTTAAAAAAATTTAAAATCTCCACAAAAATACTATTTTTTTTTAATCACTGAAACTACTATATATTTGTTTCCTTTTGGATGCTTAGTTTAAAATGTATTGTATTAGTCATGATACTTCATATGATATTTAACATCTGAAGGCAAAATATTTACTTAAGTTATTAGTAATTTTAAGAATAATGAATTCAAGGTGGAAGACTTGGCATTGATGGTGGGTGTGTTATGAAAACATACATTTGTAGAGGTTTGAATCTATAATCCCCTACAGGTACAGTGATGTAAACCTATTTTACCTTATAGACATAATTGGGAAAATTGAATAATAAATGCAAATCCACATTATAAATTCGTTCATTTGATGTGACTACTTGGGGGAAAAATATCCTTGTCAGATCAGTGTAGTTTATTATTGTTTCGATCTTGCACAATGGCTAACGAAATGTAGACACTAATCCACAATATTAGGCCTGCCAATCTCACATACAGAAATAACCCCATATATCTAATATCAATTGCTCTTATACTAGGGTATCAAGACCATTCAATAGAGAAATGATAGTTTTTTTCAATGAATGACAATAAGGAACCTGGACATTCATATTTAAAATAATGAAATTGGATCCTTACTTCATATATACAAAAACGAACTCAAAATGAATGAGATTAAATATAAAACCTAAAACTATAAAACTAGTAAAAGGAGACATAGGTGATAAGTCTTGTAATTTTGAGATAGGTAGTGTTTTTTTTTAAAATATGACGCCAAAATCACAAGATCATGGAAAGGCAATGCACAGAATGAGAGAAAAATCTTGCAAATCATGGCTGGTGGGAAGAAAATGGACAGAAGTGTAAAAAAAAAATGGTTTGGCAATTCCTCAATGAGTTAAACAACAAATTACCATATGAATCAGCAATATCATTCCTAGGTATATACCCAATAAATTTGGGAACACGTGTTCAGATAAAAATTTATATATGTATATATGTGTATGTATGTATATATATATATTTACAGCAGCAGTATTCATTATGCTATGCCTCTGAATCACATACAGTGCTGTAAATGATGTAAATCTAATTATCTATCAGCTGATGAATGGATTAACAAAATATAGTATATTTTTACCATGAATATTATTCAACCATAAAAAGGAATGAATGATGTACTAATACATGATACAGCATAGCTAAAACTTGACAATATTTTGCTTAGAGAAAGAAATCAGACATAAAAGGATACATTGCATGATTCCAGTTATTTGACATGTCAAAATAGACAAATTCATAGAGACAGAAAGTAGAATTAGTGGTAGCCAGGAATAAAATTAGGGGTGAATTGATAGATTTAGTAGTTTTTGTGGGAAGGAGGTGAGATAGAATTAGTCTGAAATTAGATATATATAGTTCTACCACCATACTGACAAAGAAATAAAAAATCACTTAATTCTATACTTTAGAATTAAAGATAAAGTTAAAAGATAACTATTGTCATAATTGCCATTCCATCTGTTGAAATGCATTTTAGTCTTACCTTTGGGAGCTATTCCTGTCCAGGACATCCTGTTGCAATGAAGTATGTTCCTAGATATACTGGCCCACCATTAAGTCCCACCATTGCAAATATAATTAGTCAACTGGCCAGAGAAAAGTTACTCTATGACAGCAGCTATGAGGACAGAGAATGATGATGTGGTCAACTTCCAGACATATCATCACTTAACCTCTGCACAAGCAAAACATAAAGTAAATGCTAAGTGCTGCAGAAAGACGGCTCTATAACAAAGCAGCATTTTATTTTCCCCTTTATTCATTTGTATTTAATTATTGAGCCAACATTGTTTTGCAACACTGTATATGATTGAGAGATAAAGGATCACACCATAAGATTTTAGTAAAATGTAATCATGAAATAAAGAGAGAAGTATTTTACCAGTGGCAGCAACAGCATAAACAAACATAGAAGAATCAAATAGTGTGTCAAAGTACATGAAACAGAATATATTCTGGGATCATGCAAAATAGGTTCAACTCAGAATGGATTATGGTTTTATAGTAACATAATAAATGCAAATCAAAATTTAGTTAAGTTCCTTACTAATATTTTTGTTTTTAGTGCTGTTACTGCTATTATGTTAAGCAAAAAAAGATTATAATTTTACAATAGCCAAAATTCCCTTATAGAATGTCACCCTTTTTTAAAAAGATTTATTTATTTATGCATACAAGAACTGGGGTACAGGCCAGAGTGTGGGGGGTGAGATAATTCACCAGAGACAGTGGGGAAAAGAACAAGCAGATGGACTGAAATACACTGCTGAGGGAAGCAGAGGACAAGACAGAAGAGGTCTGCTGTACCATGTGGGTCAGCTCCTTGGCCAGGAATTGAACTCCTACTGCAATTGCTATGGATAGCTTCATAACATTGTGACCTAACCCCTTGCACCACTAGAATGTCACTTTGACCCAGGAGTGTGGCGGGAGTGTGCTGGGGGGTAGCAATCAGCACCGATGACTGTCTACAAAAAAACTTGAAGTTTTGTAGATATGAGAATCTTGAAATTTTGTTGCATCCTAGAACTTTTAAATTTGGATTCTCATCAGTTTTCAGGGAAAACATATTCAATCACTTTAAGCTTTCAATAGAAAAAATTACAGACAGCTGGGCTTTCTTACCTTATGCTCAATTCAACATTGACAAGATCATATTCTATTTTAGGGAAAAAGTAATTTCAGTGCTTGGCATCCCTTGTTTCCTTTCTCCACTCCCCAGCTGTTCAACTTTCCAAAAAATTATTTACCTTCAAAATCAGAATGAAACCAATTGACTGACTACCTTAAAATTTACCCTAAGAAGTTAAACTCCTTATGGAATATTCAAAAAGATAGAAGAGAAAGAGAGTGATGTAACTTTCCACTTAGATGATAATAATAGCTTAGTAAAAGGGTAGATAATGAGGCAATGTAGGATATGAATGGGAGTCCATTGCATGGCCCATATACTGATAAAGTTGTGAATGAAGGAACTGGCAGTATAAATGGAAAGGAGCAAATGAAAGTAGGAAATAGTGTATGTGTAGTTTGGTAAATGACTGAAATGTACAAACCATAGCCCATTGGGCTTCTCCCTCTCTGGGACAGCTTCCTCCTTGGGACATTTCTTATAGGAGGCATAGCATGTCTCTTTTCAGTATGTTTGGACACTAATTCGAAATGTAAATATAAAATTGTTAGGATTTTATCAAGTTCTTACATTGGAATCCTTAGAAAACTGGAGAAATATTTAACTTTCTATAATCAAAGTGAATGGTTACCAGAGAGTTTTAGTGATTTCATGAACATGTCTCAGTGAACTCAGGAGAGCAGAGAAAATCAAAGAAATTGGGAAATAAGTTACATGGAAAATTTAGTATGTATGAGGACAGATTAATGAGAACATATTAATTGGACGAATGCAAATAAGTAAATGTATTCTGATTTAAAACTAAACCTTTCTGCCATGATTTCTGGTCAGTATATTATTACATTATGATGAATCATGAGCCCTTGCTGCTGTTATTCATGGGGGCTTCATCTTAATCTGCAGTTCAAGTCATTATGGAACTTTTGTTGTTATCATCAAGGGTAGTCATTAAATTCATAACTGTCTAGCTTTGGAGGCAAAAATGACAGTGTTGTGAAGGAAGGATCAGTTATTTGTTATAGCAATATACGCCTCATCTATATATACTCCCTCTCCCCAAATACACATACACACACACACACACAATATAATACAATAGAACAACATTGAAATAAACAAATACTTTAAAAAGAGCTTTATCAATGTGTGCTTCAAATAGAATTTAGAACCCTGTGATGTTACAGACTTTACCTTGGTTTGCTTCTTAAAATCATTGTAATTAAGTACTCTTCTGAGGACCTTTTATTTTTTCCTATACTTAACTGCTTTGGATGCTGGGAATGTAAGTATATCTAAGGTAACTTGATCAGCAGAAAGGCATTTTATGTCTCATTCTAAGACAAAAATATCACTACACTATTTCTGTATCTTCTCATTCAACAAATCAAATTTTGAAAGATCATGTTATAGCACAAACTGGTCATTTTGTGGTGAAGGAAGCAAATTGCCTTGTAATTCAATGTACTATGACAGGTTTTAGACCAAAGACTAGTTCTGACAATTTTTTTTTAATTAAGAAAGCATCTTTAAACATAAGGTTTGCAACACTTAATTTGAATTCATCATGGACTACTTCCTCCTGGTACATATAGAAATAAGTCAATTTTAACTGAATAAACATGACTTCAGTAACATAATTCTGGCACCAAAGTTCACATGCTAGTTTTTATAATTACCCTTATTTTAATGAGCTTGATTAATCAAATCATGTGTCCAAGAGAGCTGATGACCAATGATGGCCTGTTATTTTCCCTTGACTCCTTGACATCATACATGCCTAAGCTTGGCTTGTTATTATACATCATTATGACCCATGCCAAGAAGGACTTGGCTAAGAATTTACATTTTTTACTGTAAGTATAGTCCTTTGAAAGAGAAAAAAAGAACAAAAATCACAATGAAAAATAAATTTATGAACTCTCAAACCTGATCACTCCTAAGACCAGATATGGGAAGAGGCTCCTGTGAATGTGATAAAACAAAAATTAAGCAGAATGGAAACAATAGAGAAGAAGGAAGAGAAGACTTAGATTAAAGAAGGGAAAATAACAGAGCACCAATAATGCCTTAAGAAAAATGTTTGAAATTTCAAATTCTCTGTATTTCAGAGAATATTAAACCAGGATGGCTAAGACAAAAATAGAAAAATTATTGGATTAGAGAAAGAAATGCCTTAGGAATCTACACAAAAGAGAGTGATTTATATGAGCAACAATATTACATTCTGTGGTAGATTATCTACAAAAAAAAAAAAAATGATTCCACAATTCTTGTCCCCATAGCCCACTCTGAGGTAGTCCTCTCTCACTGAGATTGGGCTTGACCAGGTGACTTATCTTGATGAATGGAACAAAATTAAATATCACTAAACCACAGACTTAATGCTGTTGTTTTTGGACTCTACAATTGAAGTCTGGGCTAGGGTCGTAGAATCTGAGAGAGAGATGACCCAGTCATCCTAATCACCGCAGTGCACAGCACCAAAATCCTGATGCATGAATGAGGTCTACTGGTCAAATATTTAATCATCTGAACACTAATAAAATTAATAATAGCAATAATTAAAAGCCATTGTTTTGGGCCTCCCTTGTGGCACAAGGCGTTGAGTGCTGCACTGTGGGATTTCCATAGCCACGGCAGCATGAGTGTGATCCCCAGCCAGGGTGGGGCCCCAGGTGGTGTGGCAGACCTCTCTTGCCTCATCCATTACTCCCCTCAGCAGTGTACTTCAGTCAATTTACCTGTTCTTCTCCCCACTCTGCCTCTGGTGAATCCTCTCACCCCCTGCACCTCTGGCCTGTACCCAACTCATGTGTGCATAAATAAATAAAATATTTAAAAAAGAATGGCACTGTTTTGGATAGAAGTATTAAGTTCTCCAAAATGTACATGTTGAAATCTTAATGCACCAAAATAATGGTATTAGAAGGTGGGAACTTCAGGAGATGATTAGGTCAAAAGGAAGGCATGCTTATAAATTGAGTTAGTTTTCTTAAAAGAGATACCCAGAGAGATTACTTGACCTTTCCATTATGTAAGGACACAATAAAAAGTCTTTAACCTCTAAACAAAAGAAGACTCTCTCCAGAAATCAACAATGGATTTCTAAAGTAATGAGAAATAAATTTGTTGTTTATAAGCCACAAAGTCTGTGCAGACTACCCACTAAACATGTTGGGCAGTAAATTCATACCCATCAAAACTCACAAGTTGATAATAGTGTAAAAATAATTAATTTGGGCTATATTTATAATATGCTGGCTGGATAGCCATTTGCCAGTCATTAATAAATACCCATCAATATCCATGAATTGATAATGGTGCAAAAATGAAGAATAAAATAACTGATTTGATATGGATCCATAATTGAAAGAAACAGAAAATAAAATGAAAGAATTAAACATTGATCCTGAATTACCAATATTTTGTATACCAAAATGATAGCTAGGGGAGAGCCTCTAAGTATAGAATCACGCCAACCAGTAAATGAAAATTAAATGACAGCAATAAGAATATCATCATTTACAACTCTCATTAAATTAATGTATCTAGTCACAGAATTCACAGCTGCTAATAGCACCAAAAGAAGGACAACCAAACAGCATGTGTCTCCTAATAAAAGAACAACAATACAACTTGAAGTGTAGCCAAAGGAACTGATCCTAAGTCTAATCATGCCTCTGCATTAGCTGCCAAGTTGTAGGAACTACAGAGGGCAAAAAACTATTCAGAACTACAGGTCAAGTGGTCCTAGTTCTTCAACACATAAATCCTAAGGATGAGTAAGAGTTGGAAGGAATAACTGTGGAATAATAGTGACTTAAAGGACACATCATCCAAAAATGATTCAACAACATCTCCCCCACCCCCAATAAAAAGTCATGATTAAATATGGTTTCCAGGGATGCACAGTTGAGAACTCATGTGCAAGGAGTTGAGAATTGTTCAGGAACATATTGGGTAAGTGCAGTTTGTAATACTCTGTTTCTTGTCAGAATAATATTTAGGTGATAGAACTAGATACTAGCAAAGGTTGCCACTGTCACATAAAGGAAATGGATACATTTTTGGGAAGGGAAATAATTGTGAAGGGATGGGGCATCTAGAAGACCTTCTGGGGTTCTGGCAGTGTTCTGGTTCTTGACATGAGTGGAAGATACTAGGGTGTTGTTATTATAATGATCAAGCAAAATATGTGTTCTATATATTTTTCTGTGATAATTTACATCTCAAAATCGAAAGAGAGAGAGAAAGGGAGTCTTTAGGATAGGAAAAATAACTCTATAGTCAGATCCAGAAATTAGGTAGGAAACTACCATTTTATTTCTTCACTTTTTCTTTCCTGGGTGACATTGTCCCAATGTAGGCTGTTCAGAACTGAATTCTTATTTTCAAAATGATTACCTGCTTTTGTTTTTCTGCTGCATCTTTAATAATCAAAACAGAAAATATGTAGTAGATACTATATATTTGTTTCATGTGTCTATTTAAAATTTTTAATACCTCTCAAAATGTTTAAATCTACTGATGTCCTTTCAATGCTAGCTGGGAACAAAACTGTTCTTTGCAAGATTTAAGAGGCGCTGACCTTGTAATTTGAACTCTTCATCATAATAAGATATCCATAAAGATACTTTCATAAATGTGCAGTTCCAATTTTCCTGATAAGTTTCCAGGTGATCTTTATTATATTACCTTTTGCTTACGTAAGTAAAAAAAGACTAAATCATTGCTTTTGTAATATCTAGGCACATCAAATGAATCGTACAAAATGTCCCTGATTCGAAGTTAAACAAATTACAACTGAAATCCTGGTGAACACACACACAATAGGGTCAAAAAGCAACATGAGGGCGTGTGATTGATGGTCTGCAATTACTTAATTTTAAAAATTGAAAATGTCTTTCATAAATGTTAATTTGTAAATTTTCTTTTGGGAAAGATTTTCCCAATTTTACACCAGAAAAGACACATTTTGTGATCAACCTCCTATATCACTTCATATATAAAACTTATATGTTGATATTAGTTTTCTTATCCAGGGGGCATTACAATTATAACTACTATTCCCAGGTTATCAAAAATAAACAAAAATAAGATTTATACACATTAACTTTCCCACTTTACAGTCCCACACAGAAGCCTAGCCCAGAACAAAATGGTAAGAGATTTCAATAGAGTACCTACACTTTTAATAGCCTTGATCATGTCCAGAATTTTAATATGCCACCTCCTAAAACATATGGGTCAAGGATATAAATGGAAAGTAAGTGAAAAATAAATCAAAAGAAGGGCCACCCTGCTGGTACAAGGATTAAAGTTTCAACACTATCAAGCTATCAACAGCCACTGCCCCTGAGTTCAATCCTCAGGCAGGGTGGTGACTCACATGGCATAGCAGACATCTCTTGCTTGCCCACTGCTCCCCTCAGCAGTGTATTTTAGTAGATCTGTCTGTTCTGCTCCCCACTCTGTCTCTGGTGAATCCTCTCCCCCCACCCCCCGCACACACACATCTGGCCTAGACTCCAAGTTCTTGCATGCATAAATAAATTAAAAATAAATCTTTAAAAAATAAAATAAATTGAAGAAGCATCTTTTCATAAAGCACCTTTTCATGAAAGATTAGAAACACTTAAAAAAAAAACCCTGCCAAGCAAGGTTTTAAAAATTACTAAATCTATTCAAAAAACAGTTCTACTGGATGGCATTTTGAGGGCATGAGGGAGCCTAAACACTAAAGGACAAAGCTCTACACACTGAGTGATCTGTCATGTATTTGGAGGCCATGGCCATGTCTAGTAGTTGCTAGCCTTTGATTTTTCATTCTATATGAACTTCCTCTTGCAATTTGTCTCCACCACAAGTGTAAAAATGATAGGCTCACAGAATGACAGAACTGGGAAAAATCACGTAAGCCTCCCCTGGATGACTGGGTCATTTCCTAGTTTTCAGCTATCTATACAAGGTCATGCAACTTCTGAAGAAGAAAGACACCTCTAGTCTCCCCGAATAGCCAACCTGTGTTTCAAATCTATTAGAAGCCCACTTTTTCTATGTCTCTGAGTCAGTTACAATGTAATCTTGTAGGAAAGGTATCCTCAACAGGGATACTGTAACACATGATTGATAGCATTTAAGGTACTCCCTGGGTTTGTGTCAAGAAATGTAACTACTAGCAATATTGCATTAGGTATAGACCTCTCCCTGGTGATTTCTTCCTGGCTCACTTGCTTACAAAACAAATGTGGTCATAATTCTATTTTGAAAGTTATTAATGGCCTTTGCCTTATTGCATTTCTTTTTGATCTTCATCTAAAGCATTGATTTTTTCAGGATCTTCATTAAGTATCCACTTAATCCATTAAGGTTAAAATAAGAAATAAAGAAATATTTTACTTTGGTTATTCAACATTTTTATAGTGAAACAGTAGACTCGCAAAAAAAGACATTTTATTGAGATTTATTCCCAGGTTTATTTTTATATTCAGTGCATTAAGGGTTAAATCTGGAGGACTTGGTTACAGAATTCTAAAGTTTTAAATATAAGGAGTTGTATCTGGTTCTTTCTTTTATTTCTATAGCTAAACCCCAGGTCAGGAAAACACCCTATAGCTGATTATACTGTTAAACAGTTAGGGGCAAGGATTTAAAGCTCTCTGAGCTTCATTTTCTATGTCAGTAAAAATAAAGAGATTTAACAAATCCCTTTTAATCTGTAGCTTTATGTTCCAGTGATGGGGTCATTTAAAATGTTTCTCATGCCTTAATTTTCTATTAAAGAAAAATGTTTCTGTTGAACCTACCTATTTCCTTTCTCCTATTACTTGTGTTCGTCTTTTTAACAAACAATAACTGGATATATTGAACTATAATTTCATTTGGCAAGTAAAAAAGATTTATGGAAGTTACAGATTCACAACTTACAATAAAAAAGCAAGTTAACACTTTTTCAAGAATCTTGAGAAAATACAAAAGTAACACTGAATATAGAGGAAATAAAATAGAATCTGAGCAAAAATTACATAGGTTAAATTCTAAACATAGTTTTGTTTTACCAGCAGAGTAAGGTTTTCTTCTGTAAACCAATATTCTTTCCATTTTGGAAGAAATTTATCTTTTAAGAACTTATAAAGGAAAATAAAAGATTGGTTCTTAACTTTTCTTAATATGTAGAAATTTATATTAATTCCATGCAAATGATTAGTTCATGTTTGCCACCCCATGCAAACAAGAGAAATAGGAAAATCAAATACTATTTGGTGTTGGGTTATTCCACACCTCTCCCGCCAAGTCTAATACATTTTCTTAGCTAGAGCAGTCACTTTTTTCTTAAATGTCTATAGAATGAATCTCTGTAAGTCTACCTCATAGTCTAAAAATAAGTGATTTATTTAATCAAAATCTAAAGAATTATCATATCATTTCCTTTATAATTTATTTAAGCATTTGACTTATTACTATCACAGCAATACATGACTTTTTCAATCATAACTTCAGTGAACTTGAGGAACAAATCTAGACCTTGCCTCTGCTATGAAAGTGTAACTCCCTTTCTCATAATTTCATTTGTTCTTCCCTTGGTGGTTAGACTTTTTAGGAAGAGCAAAATGACACTGCTTTCCTGGAGCTGCAGTGACCTGACTGATACTTACTTAAAATAGCACTGGTATCCACCACTTGTCCTCGTCACAGCAAACATTGATAGAGATGTACTTAATTGAGGAACTGAAGTCTAATTAAGAAAAATGTATAGACAAAGTAATGAAAATTTTATGGAGGAAATAAAGTGGGATGTAAGACAGAAAAATCAAGGTTACAATCTATGATTGGTTATCATGAAACTACTTATACCACTAAGATAAAGAAAGGGAAAAAAACATTAACTAAGTGAAATGATGTAATTTTATGGGATACATCACCTCAGAAGAACAGTTTTGGATAACCACCAACAAAGACAGGAGTTTAAAACCTTCAGAAATTAAATACTTAATTTGCGGAGAAAAGAAAAAAAAACAAAATAAGAAAAGTCATTCATACAGGAGTATAAGAAGATAGTTTGTTTTATTATTTGAATGATGAAGAGCAATTACAGACAAAAATATTTACTGTTGAAAAAATAAAAAGATGTTTCCCAAATTATCCAGGTGGACTAGCTGCGTTAATCTAATTATTGGATTGATTAATCACTTAGCTTTGTTTTTATCAGCCCAGCCTTGGTGTCCTAAAGCCTTAAACCCTGTGGGATCTATTTTAGTCTCTTTCTCTTCAAACGGAATCTTTGAATCAGTTAATCATAGAATGCTTATGGATTGTCCTCCATGTGATTGTGTCTTATAAATAATATCATCTATGATGAAAATGTGTTTTTCACATAAATCAGAATACACCTCAATTATTTTTCAGTTAACTCAATAAACAATAATGTATTCACTAAACATCAACTAACCATACCCTAACGCTTCAATCACTTAAGCAATGACATTTTTCAGAAAAAAAATATTCAGTTCCATTTAAACTTAGCCAGATATCCCTGTATAACACATTTTCTACTTCTCTAGTCTTTAGACATCATCCTTCCTTAATACCTAAATTATTTCTATCATATTCCGACAAAGCCAGGGTTTTGCCCTTTCTATTTTTGAGAAACCCCAATAACTGCATTTTTGTCTTTTTCAGGCTGGAGGTCACTTAAAACTCCTTCTCTTCCCTGATAGTCCTCTATTCACCTGTCCAGTGAAGTTCAGATACTGCCTCCCTCCCACCCCATGTCTGGAGAAGTTATAAGAAGTAGGTATTATTTAGGCAAATTAACAACTATGTAAGAAAAAAAAATGGTTCATTTAAAAATTAATGTAACTATAAGTTTTAAAAAGTGAGAACAAAAATAAATAATTGACTTATCTTAAATATTTCCTTTCAGGCTACAATATTGACCTTTACATTAGAGAATTAAAAAACAAAACAAAACCTTTGTGAACCCATATCCTCCTCTCTGAAATTTAAAGTGAAATATGATTTTAAAATGTCATTGTGGAGTGTATGGAAAATGCTTGATGATTTTAAGTGTTGTTTTCTTCCACAATTAGCCATCCAGGGTCAGTAAATACTTGGATACCCCAGTTGGAGTACTCATACAATAGCCATTTTTTAGTAGCTAATTGGTACTCAGTTATTGCTAAAATTAATAGTTGTGTATATGAAATCATCAGAGAATTTTCAACAGTTTGTATGCAGAGTTCCAGTATGCTAGTGTTTAATGGTTATTTTGACCATATCCTTTCTTAGCCTCATATAGTAGAAATATGAAAAAGACAAACTAGATGAATTGACTTTAGTTGAAAATTGCTGGAGTAGATGAAGCTGTAAGTCAGATCATTTATTAGCTAACTGAATTTCACCTTTAAAGCACCATTGTGCAGAGAATTTGGAATTGCAAAGAGTAACTTAATTATTTTAAAGGAAAATAACACTATATACATAAGATACTGAATTGTTAATCTTCTTTCTTCCCCCAAATCATTTATTACTTTCTGTATATGTCAGGGTAGTGTATTTTTTTAAAAATTCTATATCTTTGAAAAGGAGCTGAACTTATTGTTTTGAAGTCTAGAAATAATCATCACAGTGCCATAAAAATTCCAGTTTATATAAAAATGAATAAGTATGTAGCATTCATTTGGAAAAAGGATATAATTAGTTTTTCATCCAAAGTCCAAAATACAGAATTTTTTTTTTATTTGAAATTCCTTCACAATTTGTTTAAACTATAAAGACCAAGTCCTGGTTTTCATGATTTGTGAGATTCCTTAACAGATCAGGTGAAAAACAGAACAGTATTTTATATATCACTTATTTCTGTATCATGATTATTAGAAATTCATATAAATAAGATTGAGAAAGTGAATAAACTAAGATGTTAATAACTAGATGAAAATTTTGGAAAGAACAGCTAATTTTAACAATGAATAGTTTGAAATGTTTTATTATTTACTTTTCTAATATTATTTGTTTTGTTTTAACTTATTCCTTAAAACAAGTTTATCTTTACATATGGCTCAATTCAAGTCTTTCTCCTCTAGCAATCTGTTGTAGATTTAGGATAGATTAATAATTTTTCTTTCCATGGCTAGTCCTTTCATCGGTTCAACCCACATTTCCCTGGGAAATAATTACCCAGCAATGTCCAAATTCTGTACCATGTTTAATAGTTTATTACTCAATAAAAGACATGCTGGCATTATAGCTAGCTTGGTGAGAGGGAGCAAGCTTCTGCCATCACCAATTATTTTTTCACGCATAAACATAATTTATTCACTCAACTAAAGTTTAATGAATGACAAAGATGATATTGTTTGGTTTATTTTCTCCACTCAGAAATTAAAAATTAAAAGAACAAGACCATATCTGCTTGATGGGAGACATCATTTACTGCAGGATTCTTACTGGTCTAAATATTGAATTTTTTATGTATTAATTAGAGAGAGAATGTTGACACCTTATCATTAAAGGTACTCATATCCCTTGTTAATGAGACAAATTGAATCATTCCTCTTTGTTCTTTGCAGAGATTATTCTTCTTCTCTGGTATTTCCTCATAAATAAAATAGGTTTAAGGGCCTCCCTTGTGGCGCAGTGGGTTAAGCAACACACTATGAAGCAAACCGCAGCCACTGCAGCACGAGTTCGATCCCTGCCGCCGGCCAGGGAAGGGCCCCACATGGCGCGGCAGACCTCTCCTGCTGTGCCCACTGCTCCCCTCAGCAGTGTACTTCCGTTGATCTGCCTGTTCTGCTCCCCGCTCTGTCTGTGGTGGATCCTCTCCCCCCCCCATGTCTCTGGCCTGTACCCCAGTGCTTGTATGCATAAATAAATAAATCTTTAAAAATAAATAAATAAAATAGGTTTAAATGACAACTACTATTACGGCAGGTGAAAAACATCATGCTAAATGGGGATAATCAAGTTATCTTGGGTTGTGCAGCCATTGCTTTACATCTTCTGAGATCTTTAAGTTTTCTGATGAACATTATCTACTAGGTCAATAATGTATACAGGAGTAAACTGGAAATAGAGATGAAATATAAAATCCTGTACTCTGTGATGTACACTTAAAGGATGTTTAAGTTAAAGTAAAAACATTCAATTGGGAGTTGTATCTAATTAATAGAATAAAACAGTTAAAGAAATAAAATGTGCTTGTGTAAAGTAAGAAGAATCACAAATCAGATACATTTATCATGAAAACAACATGGAGAGTGTTAGTGAAGGGAATATGGTACAGGGACTTTCCAGGGGCCAGTGGTCCACCAAAGCGATCACCCACTTTGTATTGAAAGGTAGACACCAAGAATTTTGCCCTCAGTGCTGCCATATTGGTGATAGTCTTAAACACTTTGTTTTCTAAATCATATTTTAATATACCTCATCATCATATACAGTGTTGTAAACCAATGATACCTTAATAAGAAAGAGTGGATAGAGCGCCAATTGTGAACAAATACTAAATGTGCAAAATTAAGCGTATTGAAGAGGATGCTTTGGGATGTGGGTACTATAGTGAATATGTCACCTACCTATTAAAAAACATTATTTTAGTCTAGAGTCAGATAAATACTCAGCCTCTGGGAGAGTTGCATTGCCACAGCATTAGTAAGACTCATGAGCTCTTGAAATTAAATTTTCTCATTCTGCATCAAATGTTCACATTACAGAGAGACAAAAATATAGTATATGCATCTTTATTACATATTTAAATGATGATGGAATTTATTTAATTGCATTTAATTCTTTCTGGTTTTTTTTTTTTTTTTTAGTAAATACACAGCTGAGGATGTTGTCAACTTTTTCATTCTGAAATAGAGACTGAGACCCATAAGACGTTGCAAAAATAGGACAGAGGGGACTTGCATATCCCTCACTCAGTTCTCAAACATAATGACACCTTTCATAACTATAGAGTATTATCAAATTCAGGGGAACATTTAGAACAGTACAATTAACTAAATTACAGAATCTCAGGTTTCACTGTTTTTTTGTAAACACCCATTTTTTTGGTATGCCTGTATAGTTAATTCTATCATAAGTCATCACATGTGCAGATTTGTATAATGAAAATTATAATGAAGATACAGAATTACAAAGACAGAGAGGTGTTCTCAAGCTGCCCCTTTTTATTCATGCCTACCTTCTCTACCTTATGTCCCTGGCAACACTTAAATTGATCTCCACCTCTATAATTTGCTGTTCAAGGATATTAGATACATGAAATCAAACAGCACATACACTTTCCATCAAGGCATTCTGGTGCTAGGGAAAAGCACCAGAATGCCTTTAAGATTGAACCAATTTGCCTCAAGTATGAGTGGTTCATTCCTTTTTATTTCCAAGTATTATTCCATTGTCTGGAGGCTGCAGTTTGTTTAAACATTCATGTTTAAGGGCATTTGGGTCATTTCCACTTTGGGGATGTTGCAAATAAAGTTTTTATGAATATTCATGCACAGATTTTTGTATAAACATAAGTTTTCATTTTCTAGGATAAATGCTCAGATGTGCAAGTGCTGGGTCAGATGGTAAATATATGTTTAATATTATAAGAAACTGCCAAATTAATTTCCTGAGTAGCTGTAAAATTTATATTTTCACCAGCAATGTATGAGAGATCCTGTTCCTTCACAACCTCATCAGCATTTGACATTATCATTTTTTATTTTTAGCCAGTTTAATAGACGTGCAGTGGTGTCTATGTGGCTTTACTGCACTTTTCTAATGACTGATGTTGCACATCTCATTCTATTTTTATTTGCCATCTGTATATATTCTTTAACAAAGTGTTTTGAAATCCTTTGCTCATTTTCTCATTGGATTGTTTTGTATTTCACTGTGGGTTTTACAGAATTTTCTATATATTTTGGATCTTCGTTTTATGTCTGATATGCAATGGGGAACTGTTTTCTCTAAATCAGTGACTTGTCATTTTGTCTAGTAATTCAGCTTTTCATTTATGAGTTATGCCTTTGGTGTTATGTCAAAGAATTTATCATCTAACCTCAGGTCATAAAGATTTTCTTCTATATTCTTTCTGAGAAAGTTATAGTTTTACACTTTGGATCTGTGACCCATTTTGAGTGAAATTTGTCAAGTTTCACTATTTGGAAATTGATGTCATTGTTCCAGCACCATTTGATAAAAAGATTCTCTTTCTTTCATTGAATTGCTTTTTTCTCCTTTGTTAGAAATCAGCAAGGTATATTTTTCACATTTGTGTTTTAAATGGCAGAAAATTATAAAATAAAAGTGGTGATGAAGTATGTTTTCAGACCACATAGAAAATAAGATCTCTACTATAGGTGGGCATGAGTCCCACTGAAAACTGGGTTATCTATTACTTACATAAGAAAAGGGAAAAGAATACAGGGACACTAAGAAGTCTACTGGAGAATATGTCACTTAAAAACAATAACAATTCAGCAGTTTGGAAGCTTTTCCTTCCCATCAAGATCTCACAGAAAAGTTATGCCTCTGGGTGGTGAAGGTTTACAAGCCTTCTTCCTGCCCTTTTTTGGTTTTTGTTTTGTTTTATGTAGAAAAACTGGGTATATGCCAGTGGTGTGGGGGTGAGAGCATACATAAGACAGATTGGGGAGCGGAACAAGTGGATTGACTGAAATACACTGCTTAGGGAGCAACAGGCAAGAAGGGAGAGGTATGTTGTGCCACATTTGGGTTAGCTTTCTTGGCAGGGGATTGAATTCAGGTCATAGAGGCGATAGCAACTGAGATGTAACCCATAGGTCACCAGGGAGGCCCACTCCTGCAGGTTTTAATGCTTGATTCCAGCTCTTTTCCTCCCTTTCTCTTTAACTTTACACTGACTGCAGTAATCCAGACTTTAGAGCCTGGTAAAGTACCCTTGATTACTTTTAAGTGACTATGTCTCACTCTCAGTTCATGGTTTCTCTATTTTTGATTCAATGCTGGTCAGCTTTAGATGATATAATAGCTAATAACTGTCCTTAAAGTTCATTTGTTTGTATCTTGTATCTTTGAGTATGATTCAAACTACTCAAATGGAAAAGCCAAAAATCTCTGCCTATAAACACTGAAAGGTAGAAGGAAGAAATGAATGATACAGTTGAAAAGTGGAGCTGGAATGAATCCCAGGACAAGTACACATTTTCTCGAAGAAACCTCAGGCTGTAGCTATGGGGAGAGGAGATAGGTCACAGGGTGTTGCCATTTCTCATCTTCATTCACAGCAGTTGTGTATCTCTTAATACTGACATGGTACCCAAGGGATCTCTGACATTGTTCATTAAAGTGAGGAACAGCTAAATATTACTAGAAATTCAGTTCTGTTTAATCATATGCTGAGTCCAAGAGAGGATTCTGATTTCAGGAGAGGATTAGGCTGGTCAACATCCAGTTGATTTGGCACCAAGGTGCAGCTGGAATGGGAGCTTGGCTAGTATAGGGAATGAATGGTGCCCAAAGATGAATCTGATTGCCTGGAGCCCACTGTGGGAAAATTTGACATTCCTGTTACTTTATTGTTTTTTTTTTCTTCTGAAAATGTCAAATTTTGTAAATGTGCACTAGACTTTTACATGACTGACAAATAGGAAGGTAGATAGACATTTAGAATTCTCAAGGGTTCCTTGGAAAGATGATTGTAGCTCTTTTTTTAGTATTAGAAATATGAATATTTATGGTTGCAAATCCTTTTTAAATTGCAAAAAAAAAACTGAGAAGTTAGATCAACCAATAATAACTATATCAACATTAATGCTGGTTTATATGAATATGTCAAAAAAACACACAAACTTACTGGCATCAGGTATTAAATTTTATCACTAATGGTACATGGATTTTGACAATTTATCATTGAGCTTTGATGTATATCCAGGGAGAGTGTTTAACAGCCAACTTTTGACTTTTATTTCACTATACGAAAAAGATGAGTGTCAGCTAAAGGCAAGCAATATGCACATTGTATTTGTGGATGTTAAGTAAGCAAGAGTATTAAGTAATCAGATTGTGTTCTAATCTTTGACTTAATAACTTTAAGTGAATAAACTGTGCCTTGTTTTTTTCAAATGTATATTATTACTGTTAAATATTGGTTACAGTAGTTATAAAGAAGAAGATAAACCATACAAATTATTTCAGTAGTTGTAGAATTTCTTATCATGTACACCAATATTGCAAAACTACCATTCATTCAGCAAATATTTAAGTAACATATACCTACCATGCACTCTTTGTTCTTGTATCTTAGAAATTATCCATGACTAGAACAAAAGGAAATCTTTTTAAATGGTTAGTGTTACAATAATTATTTTGTTTAATTGATTGATTTATTTTTAAATGGCTCTTGTTTATAGCCTCTGAAACAATTGAACTTCAACTTGGGATATTATTTTCACAGCCTGATATCTTCAGAACTGACTCACAGAAGTTATTCTCAATTTCAATATTGACTTGACTTAATAGGAGAAAACCCCTCTTACAAAATAAGACCTCTGGAAATTCTTGTCTCTGGATTTTGACAGACATGTATGGTAACATCAACTTTCATTCCTTAGCTCTGGGCTTTGCAACTGTCTTCTTCATTCAACATATTTTAAAAGGGAATGAGATAAAGTGGCAAGAGCTACAGTTTATGTTGTCATTTATCCTGGAGGAGAGTGAGTAAACTTTCAAATTTTCTTAAAGAATTTAACAGCAAAAATTATTAAAGGAAAAATATGATCAAAAGTCCTCAAATACACATTAACTACATAGAACTGAAATATATTTTACTGCAAAGAACCATCCTTCTTCTAAAAGACTTTTTAGAAGAAGCCATGTTGTTTTAACTTTGATAGAAATGAGTCTTTATTAGAGTTACTCAACTGTACAAAACTTCATAACTCTGTAAGACTTTCATTTCATTTGTATAGTACCATCTTAGTGTCCTTTTTAAAAGCTATAATCATCCCTTTTATACAGGATAAAAATTCATTTTATCACCATAATTTTAATGTGTTACTATAATAATCAGCATACCTTAATTTTTGGTCCCTTTCAAGAATAATTCTATATGGTCCATTGCTTTGGCCAAAATAATTCCCTGTCTCTATATTTCTCTTAAAATGGAATAAAAAAATCCATATGTAATTTTTAGAATCTTACTGTAATGTTTCAATTTTTCTATAAATAATAAAACCATTCAAAGGTGATCTTCACTTTGGTTGGCCTTTGCTTCTCCCTATTTTATTTTTTTTCCCCTCACTCTACCTCCTTATTGCCTGTTCTACAATATAACATGAAATGAAGCTTCAGGTTCACAACTTTCCTTTTATCTGAAGCCCACATTGCTGACATATGTGACTGTCAATCAATTTTTGAATTGCTTTATCAACTCCTTAATTTTTTAGCATAAAGATATGTTACCCAACATAAAACTACTTCTTACAATCATTCATTCATAATTTCCCCTAGTAGCTTGAAAAATCATGTTTCTGCTCCCCCCAAAAATGTAATGGTGTACAATTCACTAGCAAACAAAGCAGTATCTGCTGAAGTCATAACAATCTAATTCACTAATTCAGGTACCTTTAACCCAAGACTTTTTTCCTGCTGGGACATCAAAGATTGACTATACTCATAACGCTAGGATATTGGGGAGGTGTTTGTTTTGACAGGCTGTGTACTGACAGAGTATCTTTGATAAGCATAAGAGTTTTATTTTGGCAGGGGTGGACACATTAGGAGAACAGTGTAGTCTGTAATTTGATGCACACTCAGACTGCCAAAAATTTTCCACTGAAATCAGACAATTTAATCTTAACCAATCATACCAATCTCCTTACGTATTTTCACTGTCATAGATCAACAGAGAATAATTGACATTTGTAGCTGACCACATCCAATCAGATTTCATAAGTTATGGAAACAGTTGCTGTAAGTATTTTAGTTTTCTTCCTTAATCTAGAAACACATTTAGATGTTAAAAAAAAAAAAAAAAGATGAGGAAACCTACTGCTATATTTTAACTTTGAGGTGATTCTTTGTTGCAATATTCTGGATTTGCAAGATCAATATAGTGGGGTTTAAAATACCATTATCGCTTTGATAGTCAAAGAAAAGTTTTGTTCACAATATTTGCGTTAGAAAGAACATTTTGGCCACTGGTCTCTTATTGCCACTTCAATCCAAAACCAAGAAATAAGTGTCTTATTTGGTGAGATATTTAAATAGCTGGATGTCAACTTTGTGAGCATCTGCTGTACAGCTCTTCCTCGTGAACAGCAAGTATTTAACATGGTAATTAACCTTCAGCTGGAAGCTGATAAAAAAACATATTTTAATAAGTTCATTAGTTTTATACGATTGTCTTTGAATTTGCATCACTTGAAACACTGAAGTAAAACAAAATTCAGCTATTTTTTTTTTCCTTTTGGAAAACAAAGTTGCAAAACTTCAATGAGCTCTACTGGCAAGTGCTAATAATGTGAAGGGAACTGCAGGCTCCAATTTTATACGAATTTGTCTTGACCTTGCTATTTGGTGCCGTGTTGTTTTTCCCCCTGTTTTGGTCTTCTGCCATTTTCAGGAAACAATTCATTTTCCTAAATGAAGAGATTCTGAGAAGCAGTCATCCCAACCTCCAGAACACAATTTCAAACTACTGGTCCAAAGTATTTGGTACTTCAGGCAATAACATATAATCCTCCATCAGACCCCGCCACTTGAAATAATCACAGTTTTGCTATTTTATCCTGAAAATTGTATTCTCTGGGACTGCCATTTTTAAAGAAAAATGTAGATAAAACCAATCATTCTGTCATTTCCTGTTCTGCATCTTTAGTGGAGATGATGGTGACAGATGAAAATTCTCTGAAAGAAGGATTGCCTCTGTCTATCAGCCCAAATGTAACCTGTTTTGCATTGTCAAATAACAACGATGACTGGAGCACTGAACAAATCAACATTGACAGGGGCATCAGTGGCAAAGTCCATCACTCAGTTTCTACCAATAATAAATAAATGGAAATATATATATGTATATTCATTACATGGTTGAAAAACCCAAAGCCCATAACATTAGAAATGCAATTTCTAAACATCCTGCAAACATTTTCAGAAGCTGTAGCTGAATATCAATAGAGTATATGCTCATCTCCAAAGTCCTGTTATAGTTTTTCCTTCCCCATGTTTCAGTATATCCCACTTCTTTCACTAATCCAGTTAAACATAAACCTCAATAAGGTGTAGGTCAGAACTACTGGAAAATTGACAAGCAGATTGGAGAAGAGAGAAATTGGTGAAGCAAAGTAAATCTGTAATGGTAAGAATGCTCACATTGGTTTCAAACATTATGGAACATTCCAAATAAAAGAATTTTTACAATTGGTCAGCTCACATCATTAAATCAAGGTTCCCAGACATTTGCAGACATATTAGCAAAATACACTGAAATGCCATGTATTGATGAATCTTGGATCAAAATTGACAAAATCAATGGAAGCTTTGTTTTTCATTTTGAGGATTTTAGTTGGGATATATGAGAGATAGATACATAAGTGGATGGAAGTATAGATAGATAGATAGATAGATAGATAGATAGATAGATAGATAGATAGATAGATAGAGAGAGAGAGAGAGAGAGAGATAGATAGATAGATAGATAGATAGATAGATAGATAGATAGATAGATAGATAGATAGATAGGTAGATAGATAGATAATGTGCTGCATATTTTGTTATATGGGTTGACCAGCTGGTCGTCAGAACAACAGCTGAAATGGAGAAATCAACTTTTGTGAGTTAGACTCACTCTTCTCTAAAATGTGCCAAGTGAAAAAGCAAAATACTTAACAGAGAATGGGTGCATTTTACAGTTTTACCTAAAATTAGTTTACCTACTGTTTTATTTTCTTCAAAATGAAAATAATCACCCAACTTTCAGGCTATCCATTGAGTATATAAATTATCCAATGTTATTGTTTATAATATTCTCATAATGTCTTTCTATTCTTTGCCTTTTTATAACATGGAGCCAAGGAAAAAATAACTTAAGGTTTGTAAACTCCAGAGAAATAGAGTCTGGAAGTTAATAAGTATACTGCATTTCTGTCCTCTGATTTTGTTGGTAAGTAACTCCATGATATTGGATAATCCAAGGATTAACTCTACTTCCCACTTATGTTGCAGGAACTCAAGGTTGAGACAAGCTCCACCCAATCACCTGTCATTAAGATTTTCATGGAAAATGAATGTTTGGGGATGTTGAACCTGCTGAAATGTCCCTGGATTCTCATCGAGTCCTTCCCATGAACTATAGCTGAATCAATGGCAAAAATTGAGAATGTTGCAGATATATATTGTGTGCTGTTTACTGGAGAGATAAAGCTAATAGACCAGCGTAAACGATTCCAGATTAGACATAAAAGTTATTATTATCAGAGTGATTTTCAGTTACTTTGAAGCAAAATGCAAGAGTTTCACTCTTCTATGTTTGAGGAAGTAACAACCACTTCAATATGAAACAGGCCCCAAATACCTAGATTCCTTTGCATTGATGCCATATGTTTTACATAGATTTCAAGGTCTAAAACTGGGCATATAAAAGCAGAGGTTAGAGAAAAAATGTTCCTCAGAACAACTGGTGTGAAACTACTGATTGAGGAGTCAGAAAAGTTATAAAAATTACTTGACCCAGGGCTGGGGCTCAACCACTTTCTCAAGTATGCATACTGAGGACATTTATCAGAGCAGAAATGTATTAATTCAAACCCCATTAATGTGAAATATGTTACAATTTGATCTAGTTTCTACATAGTTCAGTTTCATGCTATTGCTTATAAAACATAACATATAGAATATTAGAGAAATATGTTTAACAGTTTGAAAGAATTATTTATTCTATCACACTAATTTTTTTATAGGTAATCTTCTAAACCAGAGGATTCACCATGAGTCACAAGTCATGATGCATAAAAATCCTGAATCATCATCTGATTTATCCCTCTCTCTCTTAAATGATGAAATGCTCTTTTATTGATTTTAGAGTAAAATCTGATTGAACAATGTTTATCAGTACCTGGAAATATCTGGTGTGCAATTAGTTTTGTTGTCATTACTGTTCTGTTTCTGTAGGTATACAACATTGTATTCTTAAAATATCCTGCAATTCAGGTTTTCTTTTAGACCAGAGTTTCCTGTCTCCCATTTAGTATAATTTTGAGGATTCTTACCATGTACATGCCAGCTTTTATTCATTATTTGTAGAGAGAATTATGCACTACCTTGTATAAGTCATTGTTGTTATTTCATCTATTGCATTTATACATAAACTCTATAGTCAATTATTGTTTTATAAATGACAGCATCTTAATTTTTATCTGATATATTCCCACACAATGGTGTTAAATTATATTGTATTTCAAATGAATAACAAGTAACATAATTCAGACACAGAAAATATGTAATTGCAAGATATTGCTATAAGTTAATGAGATTGATTGGGTATTTGAGTTGGGAATATAGATTTATAATTTTACAATTGCCCTTATGTGATTATAGATTTATTTCCTCCCCAAGCAGCTCAGATTTACAGGGAAAACTGCCCTTCAATCTTTTCTGAAACAGATTTGCTGATAAGTAAATTCAAAAATATAAAACTGTATAATGCTTAGCAATCATCTTATTCCAGGAACAGGTCACATAAATTGGACTGGACTGGTTGAATTCATAAAAGATCTTCACGTAAAATAAGCAACGGGATAAAAAAAAAATAATAAGGCTGCCAGGGCATCTGCTGGTATTTTCTAAATGATTTTCACTTCCTTTTTTTTATTTACTTATTTATGCCTAGAAGAACTGGGGTACAGGCCAGAGGTACAGGGGTGAGAGGATTCACCAGAGACAGAGTAGGGAGCAGAACAGGAGATCCACTGAAACACTTCACTGAGGGGAGCAGCAGGTGAGATAGGAGAGGTCTGATGTGCCATATGAGTCACCTCCCTGGCCAGGGATAGAGCTTATGCTTCAGTGCCTGCAGATGCTTCATAGTGTTGTGCTTAACCCCTTGTACCACCAGAGAGACCCAACTTTCACTTACTTTTCTGCATGTAAAATTAATGCCCCTGCTTAGTCAACTCTCCTTCCATACTTATCTGGGAAAAGGGTGGCAAAGAAACTTGGAAGATAGGCTGGCTTTCCATACCTATGAGGCAGATGGCTCCTGCTTTATAATGTGAAACAGTAATAACATGGAAAAGAGAATGAGAGAGAACATGATAAACTGAAAATAAATGGGAATTTAAGGCTGTTAGTTGTTTGCTTCATTGAGTTTACCTGTGATGAGGGTCCTGGATTACAAACTAGAGGAAGGAAATAGAAATTGAGAAATTCAGGAAAGAAATGGGGACAATCAATGACCTTACTTGATGATAATAAAGCAGTGACCTGCAAGATAGAGAAGCAGTGGATGGAGAGGATTCTGTGATTGGAAGACTGTGTCCCTAAAATCCCTCATGGTCTAGGGTACAGGCTGTCTTTTTTTTTTTTTTTTTCAATTTGGCAAATCCATTTTCTTTTCTTTTCTTTTTTTAAAAATTTATTTAATTATATTTGACATCATTTGTATATTTGTATTCCCCAGGGAGTACCCACACCATTCCACCTGTGCACCATCACCTCAGTCCCTTGTTCTCTTTCTGCCCTCATCCCAGTTTTTGCTCTCCCCTCCTTCCCCCCAACGCATAGTCCCTTTAGTTTATCTTTGACTTTTTGGTCTTGTTGAGTTTTTTTGTTTGCTTTTGGTTATAATTGCCCATTTCCTTGAGCTTCTTCTTGATCCACATCTTCTTGATCCAGTCATCTACTTTTGGGCATTTGGATTGTTTCCAGGTCTTACCAATTATAAATAAATATTTATAAATAAATATAGGAGTACAGGTGCTCTTTTGGGTCAGTGATTTTGTGTCCTTTGGGTAGATTCTTAGGAGTGGGATTGCTGGATCATATGGTAGTTCCATTTCTAGTAGACTGAGGAACCTCCATAAGACCTTCCATAATGGCTGGATTAGCTGGGTGCAGGCTGTCTTTATCCTTCTAATTGACCTTCCACTCTGAAGCATTTGTTCTGTGTCTGAGTATACTAGTTGGAATCTGTGTTACAGATTCCCTAGTATGCTCTCCCTCTGGCAGTTCCAATTATGCGATGATGGTCAACATCACCATGGTCTAGTATTGTAGTCATACAGGGCTGCTGAGTGCTTTAAGTGTGGCTAGTGCCACTGAGAACTGAATTTTTATTCTATTTTATTACTTAACTAAACCCATACAAAATTAATTGAAAATAAGTTAATTAAAAATCTGTGGCTATGGCTTGAAAATATCACTGATTGTCAATTTATGGTCTATATTACTTTGAACAAATCATAACACCAACTGAACCTCACTAGACTGCGCAAGTGTCAGGAGCCTGTGAACATGGCAGCCTGACTACCTAAGAAGTACCTACCTCTAGGGGGCGCTGTATACCTCTCATATTGCCCACACCTCACCGAGAAGAAAACCAATTTTATAATCACATCCTTCCAACCCAGTGAGAGTAAATGTTACTCAGAATTGAAAATGCACCACCCTGGTGGTGCAAGGGGTTAAGCACAGCACTATGAAGTTATCCACAGCCACTGCAGCGCTAGTTCAATCCCCGGCCAGAGAGGTGACTGATCTACATGGCACCTCTCCTGTCTCAGCCACTGCCCCCCTCAGCAGTGTATTTTAGTCACTCTGCCTGTTCTGCTCCCCACTCTGTCTCTGGTGAATGCTCTCACCCCAGTACCTCTGGCCTGAACCCCAATTCTTATATGCATAAATCAATTTAAAAAAAAAGAATTGAGAATTCAGATGAAAGGATGGATCAGCAAGGAAAAAAATTAATACTAACACTAATACCAGCAAAACAAAAATAGACAACTATAAATCAGAGACATTCTGCAGGGAAGGGATTGGGATCAAGACGGGGACAGGAAGAACACAAGTGACTATGGTGATGGTGCACAGGTGACGTGGTGGTAGAAACTCTATGGGGACTACACCTTGGAAAGAAAGACATTGTAAGAAATAAATAAAGTATTAAAAAAGAAAGAAAGGATGGATCAGGAATATGTGAAGCAGGAAGATAATTGGACAGGCCTCCATGGTGGCCTAGGGGTTAAGTCTCAGTGCCATGGCCACAATGCCTGAATTCGAACCTGGCCAGGGAACTGACCCACAATGTGTAGCAGACCTCGCTGGTCTCACCATTAGCAGTGCACTCCTTAGCAGTATATTTCGGTAAATCTGCCTGTTCTGTTCCTTATTCTGTTCTGGAGAATCCTCTCACCTTCTCCTCCCCCTACTTCGGGCCTACACCCCAGTTCTTCCATGCAATAAATAAATAACTCTTTAAAAAAATAAAAAAGAAGATAATGGTGGCATTGTATGCCAATAGCCACAGAACCTGAATGGCAAGGAGGCCATGGATATCATATGCGGGAAGAGAGAAGACTTACTGGCTACTGCTCACCCTACCTCCCCCACCCGGCCCTCTATTCTTTGCCCTTCATCTCTATTCTAACACAAAATCACAATATTTCAAAGCTGTACACATGTAAAGATTATGATATTTCAATCATGTATCTTTATAAATGAGAATGACATTGGATAGTAAATAAATGTAAGGAAGGACAGAAAGTTTCAAAAGTTTCTGTCTTGAGCACATAGTAACTCTGCCTTTAAAGAAATCAAGGGCTTCCCTGTCTCCATCTCCTGCAGTTTTTTGTGCACTTGATAGATATTGACCTGGACTGGAAAAACTGGTTGGCTTTTTGGGCGGGCAGACAGCCCAAAACCAACAATATCTGAGGACAGAGAGTAAATACTTTCTCATCCTATATCTCTCCCCCTTCTTTTCCTCTAATTTGAGCTTTGTTTATTCCTAAATTAAAAGCCAAAGACCTGGGGTGGAATTTGGAGAAATTAGGGAGAAAATATCCAGTAGCCATACTTCGTGTTGTTCCTTTAAGTCAGTGGTTTTTAAAATTGAAAGCAAGGCCAAATAACCTGGAGGCTTGCTAAAATACAGACTGCCAGGCCGCATTCCAGAATGTCAGACTTCATAGGTCTGGAGTGAGGTCTGAGAATTTGTGTGTCTGACTACTTTCCAGATGAGAATTATGATGATGGTCACACATTGAGAACAATTGCTTTAAGGTTTGCTTTTTAATTTAGGGTGCAAACTCCAGCTGGTAAGTTGACTCCTTTGCTGGCTATGGTGTGTTTGTGTTTGTACATGCATGTGTGTGTTTGTATGCCCAGGGAATTCTAAGAGCAGCAGTGGGGATTAAGAGCAAGAGCCAGGATTTCTGGATCCCTGACCAAAAGACACCTTTAAAACAGCACTTTAATGTACCCAAGCCTTGGTTACAAACTTGCTTTTATTTTGCATTGTTTCTCTTTCTGTGCTGGTGTCTTTCATTAACTCTACCTTAGTGACCCTATGACTGGATCACGGATAAACTGGTCAGAGATATTGGCTAAACCAGAAATGAGCTTACAACTCTCTTTGTTTGAAGAGATGAGAAAACAAAATTGTCCCTCATGACATTGCTACATTTTTCCGTGCCTCTGGGAGAGGCAGAGCAGAGAGGATAACTGCTAAGTTGATGATTATCGGTCTAACCAATCAAATTTCCTTCTTTGGCATGGGGGAATGAAGGTTGAATGGAAGATCTTAAGAGGTTGTGAGGAAAGGACATGAGGTTGCCTAAGACCATTTCCTCAATATAAAAAGAATTAGGGCCTCCCTGGTGGCGCAGTGGGTTAAGCAACATACTGTGAAGCAAAAAACGCAGCCACTACAGCACGAGTTTGATACCTGCTGCTGGCCAGGGAGGGGACCCACATGGTGCAACAGACCTCTCCTGCTGTGCCCGCTGCTCCCCTCAGCAGTGTACTTCCGTTGATCTGCCTGTTCTGTTCCCCGCTCTGTCTGTGGTGAATCCTCTCACCCCCACACCTCTGGCCTGTACCCCAGTGCTTGTATGCATAAATAAATAAATCTTTAAAAAAAAATAAAAATAATTAACACTGCCCAGTGGATGAACGGGATCCTCATCAGTCTCCTGTAGGACTGACTATCTCAAATGACAGCAGCCCGTGTCGCACCCTTAGAAGGTCTGATTCAGTAAGTCTCATTTCATAAATGAGGCACCTGAAGAGAATCATTTAATATCACATACCCTGGCATAGCTGGGTTTGAAATTCAGTTGCCTGAAACAATGTATGCTGTTTCCACATCTGTCATCTCCTTTTAAATTAGGTGACACTAATGATTCTCCCCCAAAAGAGAAATCTGTCTTTATTCCCTCTTGTAAATATGGCAGCATTGATGGGAACTGAGACTACCTGCCAGGGTTGGCAGAGGGCAGGACAGTAAGGGAGAGGGAAAAGCAATTTTACCTTTCTGATCCTACCATGATGTTTAAAAGCTCTGGAAACAGGAAACATGCATTATCTTTACTGTTTCTATGAAAGCAGTCCACTCCTGCAAATCGTCCACATATCTTCAGGCTCCAAAGACACACTTTATAAAAGTCCAGATGTTCACAGACACTCTGTATTCAATTTCAACCTTGGATAATTGCACTCTTCCTATCCAAGGGCAGTTTCAACAGGATATGATATATTTTGTTTTTGGTTGCTCTAAGTACCAATAACTCAAGAAGTGCTGTTATAATAACCCACTTTATCCCAGCAGTAGCTGACCTCCAGGGAACTCAAAACATTTTATTATTAGTTTCTTATTAGCTATCAAAATTCAGGTCTTCTGAAGGAGATAGAAAGTCTTATTACTTCCATTTTACAGATACAGCAGTCAAGGTCCAAAGGCTAAAGATTGTTTTGTAGCTCACAGAATCTAAAGCCCTTGTGTTTTGGGATCAGGAGTCTAAGATACAGAAATTAAAACTAAAACAAGATCTCGCTCTATGAAATATCGATCCTGTTATTTCCTAACCTAAAAGAGTGGAACTTTCTTTTTGTCAAATTCATCATAACTTATGATGAAATAACAACACCTTTTTCTTTCCTTCATTCAATTTTTTTTGTTAAGTAGATTTATTTTTTTCTTTACTTTTTATTAACATATATATATTTTTTAATTTACATATACTTGCCTTCAATTGTAATCCCCATGTATTCCCCATCACCATCTCACCAGTGCACCATCACCTCAGTCCCTCATGCTCCCAATGTTAAGTAGATTTAAGCAAGAGAATAGTACTAGATTTTTAGAAGTGTAACTTTTATCTTTCTTTGCATAAATCATCAGTGTATTCAGAAAAATCTCCCTAGATTTGGAGCTTTATAGAAGCATGGGTGGGTCATAGGCTCTCTGTACTATGCCATGTTGTTTGTCTTTATTATGTCCCATCTTTCTGACATATGTGAATGAATGTAAATATTGCCTGTGAATAGGAGAAAGAAACAACTTGAGGATAGGTTCCTCCTACTTGGTCCCAGAATTCCCCATGCTTGCTTTTCACAAAATGTCAATCATACTACTTGAAGTTAACTACTTACTTGCCTGAGATCCTGGAGGGCAGAAACTGCTCCCTTGTTCATTGAATCCCAAATAAGAGAGTGGAGCCTTGGACATAGCAGTCACATGTACTTGATCTCTTCCACTTGCTTCTCTTGAAGCACTCTCTATCTTCATATATTCAGTTGTATGCCAGGTAACCTCACCCACCTGTAAGGCATCCAGAAACATCTTGAGGTTCAGTCAATAGGAGGCATCCACAGAGATTTGAGGACAAAGGGACAGGAAAACTGAGGTGGATCTTCTTTAACTCCTTCCTTGCTGAATTACTACAGGTTAATAGAACCGATTCAGCAAATCGGTTGACACTCCAAAAACATTTCATGAAGCTTTGTACAAAATTGAAAGCCATGAACTAAAAGGAGAATAAAACAAAGCAAAAAGCAAACCATTCAAATGCTATCCTTCCCAGAACCAGAAATGTACACTAGACTAAGCATGAAAAATTTTTAATTGATAAAGTTTGCTTAAAATATAAATCAATGAGGCTTTTAAATGAGATCTAATGTGCCCACATTTGCACTTTCTCAGTGTTTCTTTTTATTTAGCAGTGAATGATATACATGTAGACCTGAAAAAGGTCTGCTTCAGGCTGATGTATGATTAGTCATTCTAAGCAGATAATGTTTTAATTGTTCTTTGGAAACACTTCATAACCTCCCATATACACCCATACTGGTCACTGTGGTCAAGGTATTTTTGTTAAAGTCATAGGGGACTTCTCTGCTAAAATGACTTAATTACATATTATTCAGCATTGAAAAATTCTGAATCCTTGTTTTAACATGTATAATGACACATTAGTAACAGTGGAATGAATCTCAGAAGGCGCTCACAAATCAGATTCTCAGAGATGAAATGTTTCCCAACTTTGAAATCCCATAGGATTTCTCAGCTTTTCCACTAATACCTATCACAGTGGAGAACACAGATGGTGTCTCTATTCCTCTGTGTTCCTTGCAACCCTTGGCAAGGTGATTGGCACATTGTAGGTACTCAGCTTATAAATGCTGAAACACTCTAAGGGTTCATTTGGTCACACCTAATGATCTAAAACAGGAAAGTCACATAAGTTATTAGAGATGGTTATAGAACTTCCATCACAAATCTTATTACAATATTAGACAGCTTAAACGTGCCTTGGTAACTTGATCAATTACAAACCTTCTAAGGATAGCACAAGTATTGGGAATCAGTTATCTTGCTTTTTCTCTTTCTTTAAATCTTCTAACTTAGCACACATATTTCTGGGTTTTTTTTCCTCTTTTGAAACATACAAGAGTAAAAATATTTCAATTCATGTTCATCCATTTTGTCAGTCTTTCTCTTCAACTATGACCCTACATATAAAATTATACAGACTGGGTCTGATTACAATAGGATGTGACAGATTCCTGCTCTCTTGTTCTAAATGCTAGACTTATTTTAATGCTGAAGAGATTTTATTGCCTCCAAAAAGTGAGTTGTTACATATCGTCACCTTCTCACATTAAAAAAAAAAAACAACACAACTGTTAGCATTTTTGAGAAAAGAAAAATAGCTGTATGCCAAATCACACACCATTATCCACCTATTCAACTAGAGAAGAGATCACTCTCCAAGAGGGTTTATTGAGGACTGATTTCTGAAAAGAAAGAGCTTCTGTTGCCTAAATAATCTTTATACTATGCCACAGAGAGGCAAAGTGCTGGAAAAAAACACATCATGATTACATAATTTTTTTTTATTTGTGCAAGAGTGCATTCCATAAATCATTAAAAAATTAAAACAAACAAGCTTGGGAACACAAGGCAGTAATGTGGACCAAGAAGAGAAAGGACATTAAAGCTGAGTTTGTACACAAATCAACAATTTTAGAACTCTTAAAAAATAATGTGTAATTTCCATAGAGTATGCTCACTGGGTTAGAATTGTACAAATTTTGCATGCCATATTTACTCCCTAGGAATCCAGGACATGATAAGAGATGCAGACCAAAGTATTGGTAGGAGGATGACCCCTATTAATCAGGTACATATTGAAATGCAATTCTCAGACAGCCTGGCCAAAAGAAATTATGAACCAGTAGGACGTGAATTACCCAATGTCCTATTTGAACATGGCAACTATATTGCTGACTGACAGGATCTACCTTAACATCCTGCTCAAATAAGTTGGCCCACTAGACTAGTCAAAGGTGCCATACTAAACCCAAAGCATTAGCTCCTGACTAGTTGTCTTACAATTTCCTGGAGGAGGGAGGACTAGAGTCCCGTATGCATGTTGGAATATAGCCAGTCTGCATGCCTGGGCATAGCCCACTCCAAAACATTAATGCTGTTCCTTTCCCTCCACCTCGTAGACCTGCCCCTTTAAAATCTCCTCCTCACTCCTATCATGGAACTGAAAATTTTCTCTTCCATTCTAGTCTTCCTTGTACTTGAGTGCACATCCCTGATAAAGCCTTGTTTAGTTTAACCAAAGATCTCAGGCAAATCCCCTCTCCTAAAGGGTCTCCAAACACACACATTTTGTGGGGGAGTCTGAAACAATACTACTGAAGATGGAGGATAGAGTAAGATCAGAGGAAAGTTTCTCTAGGTAGCCAGACTGGGAAGTAGATGTTATTGCGCCCAGGATTTATTAAGTAGAGAAAGTTAAATCATGGCTGTATGGTAGACTCTTCATTTAAATCAAGGAAAAAAATCAAGATCAAGTCTTCATATCATATAGGATGTACACATGAACATGACTATTTAAAACTCTAGTATAATTTTATAGGTCAAACCTTTGTATATTGATAAGTATTCATACTGCAATACAAAGACCTATAAAGGTAGGCTCAAAAATACTAAAATCTGACAACTATTTAAAATGCATTGTGTCTTATGGACCATTTATGGGACAGGGTTCTTCTACATCAGTGGTTCTCAAACTCACTGAACATTACTCTCACAAGTATTCACTTAAAATGCATATTCTCAAGTCCCACTCCAAGTTGGCATAGAGCAGGTCATCATAATCTCAGGATTAAACCACATCCATGTTGATGGTGATGGAATTGGTGTTCAGATCATTTTGGGAAAGACTACACTAAAACCATACTTAAAGTGCTTCTAGTTTGGTCTGTTTCTGAATTCTCTATGCTTTATTTTACCTTCCAGGTGAACTTCTGGGGCAAGTGTGCACTAGTCAAAGAAATGGGGCAGTCTTACGGATTTTTAAAAACTTCTATTTTGAATTTGTTTTAGACTTGTAGAGTCTTAGATTAGTTTAAAAGGCTTAGTTCTTAAGTGATCTATGATACTGAACATGGTGAACTGATGATATATATGTGTGGGAAAAATATGAAAACTGAGCTCCCTGTTTGCTTCTTGCCCATCTTACCAATGTACACAAATGTTTTTATATAGGCTTCATAAATTTTAATTTAGAAAGTCATCACCATTTACTGATATATCTTGTATGCTCTTCTTTTTAAATCTTTTTCTTTAAAATATGATGCCATTCAACATAGTACAGGGAAAGAACAGGCTATACTTTTAGTACTTAAAATAAGCCTAAAGAAATTATAAAATTTCAGAATATGTTCTACATATTTACTGCTAAATTTGCCATTGAAAAGAAATATGCAACAATAACTGGATTTTATCCAGACATTAAAAGTTCAAAAAACATTTTTTCAGCTCGCAGATAAATTAGTGAAGTGTGCACAACCTTTAAACAAAACATCTCCATTAAATATTTCTGTTCCATACATAGTATGACTGAATTTTGTCATTTCTACATTTTCAAAGGAATTTTAAATATTTATTTGGCCTAATTTAGCATGAGTCATTTCACCCTGGGCTTTACTCAGAACGTATAATGATTGAAAGATGGAATCATTATTATATATTAACAGTAAAAATTAAGGCAAAATATATTTTAACACATGTGAATTTCTAAAGCCAACTGCAATAAGGAATATACTAAGAAGACATTTTTTCTTTATTATTCATAGTAAATATTCCACTTTTATATTCTGTAAGCAGAATGAGGCCCATAAATATGGTAATTATATTTGAATACTTTGAAGTCAATATAGTTAGAAATTCAATGTGTTGAAGGAGCCAGATTCTTCTCTTGGTTACTAGTTAAAAAAAGAAAAAAAGTAATACTTCCTCAATGGGGGACAGCTGTCACTGTTAGTTAAAAATCCCTACTGTGTAAATTGGCATTTTGGTTCATTCTACAAAGTGAGGCTTTTGCTACAATAGGCTATTACAGCTTCTTCATAATAGTTAGGGCCTATTACATAAACCCTTCCGTATTCTGGTTTGCTGACCTACTCTATAAAGTCATTATGGACAATTGTGCCCGTCTAGCTGCCCCAGGGCCCTATTAAAGATCTATTTCAGGTCTCAGATCCCTGCTGATGGAAGACACGTGTTCTCAAACTCTAGCTACAATGCATGAATAGGTATAATGATTTTCCAGCTTGAAATGTTCATTTTACATAACTCAAACTGCATTTAATTTTGCTTTTTAAAAACCATCACAAATTTGGTGTGTGTGTGTGTGTGTGTGTGTGTTGGGAAGTGGGATTGGAGGGGTAGGACAGGATAGGACTCAGATTGTTATAACTTTAATCTACCCAGATAAACCTTTTTCCTAAGTCTATCTCTGGATCCTTACAGCAGGACAAAAGGTAACTTCCATCTGAATATCCAGCTCCACCCTCTCCCCTCTGACCTAAAAGACAAGAAAATGCAGGAAGAGTGCTGACATTTCTCTTTCTGCTATTGTAACAGCAATGCTAAGCATGCAGGCACAGTAAATAGCCATAAGATAATAATGGGGTTAGAGACAGAACAATGATAGCTGGGGTCAGTGTGATCTAGAGGAACATTAATCCAGAATTGTGGACTGTAAGGTTCTATGCTTGTCTCCATTACTGGATAATTTCACACTGAACTTTATTAATCTTCAGCCTGATCTTTCTGTATGGAAGACATTATGATCATAATGTCTGTCTCTGGTAAAGGAGCTCATGTACTACTTATATTAGAAACTACACATACATGAAAGAAACAGTCTTGGCCTATCATCCTAAAGGTATAAGAAGACGCATTTGCAAACAAGCTGTGTGACCTTCTGAATAAAGTTAACTGAAATATATCAAATTATGAAACTAGGTCAATGTGTAACCTTAACCCTAAATTGTACATAAACCCCTGAAGTGGTCACGCCATTATTTTTGGCGTGTGATTTCTTTCATAGCATTTGAAAAATTTTAAAAGCAATAAATCATGAACTATGAGGAAAAAAGCTTACGTGATGCCATATGAGCTGCTTGGATAACTTTTAAAACTGCACATTACAGACAACTCAGAATAAAAATAAACACTCTCAATCTAACTAAAAACTTGGTACTAACTTGAATTAATTTAAACAATATTGCTCCACCTACATATATAAACCAAGGTTACAGAGACTGGATAGTTCCCCATAAATAAGTTATAATGCATAACACACACTGATAGCAGAAATGAAATATGATTAATTCTTAGTCCTGTGCTTAATTTTCCCACCTGGCCTAAAAATATTTTTTTCTTGCCTCAACTGAACCATTCTGCCTGATACTGTTCTCCAGAAGAAACCCAAGTCTGTGTGATCTCCAGCAACTGAGTTAATCAATCTTTCTCTCAATTTCATTATCTCCAAATGGGAGTAACAAGGCTACCTTGTTGCAAGATTTAATACAGGATAACAGTAAGCAAACTGTCTAACATAAGTCTTATATTCTGAACTATTATAGATTTTATTACATTATTGTAATTGCTATTATCATGAGGTGTCTTATCATCTCTCCTAGTTAGTAAGCTCTTCGTGTCTACACACAATAATTAGTATGACTTTACACATTGCTCTAATTGAAAGAATAAATGAATGAGTGAATAAAATAATAAATTTTTAAAAAGGCAAGGCCTTGAGAGATAGGGAGCTTGTATACTAGAAAAAAATATAGTTAAAAGACTAAACACCTATGATCCCTAGTATTTATGATTTCAGGCAATATACCCTGTATTTTCCTATTATATGTTTCACGCAGAGAATGACACTTCTTTAAGAAGGCAAGTGATCTTCTTGGACAATGAGAATATTGATTGGGTAAAAGATGGGAAGTAAAGGTGATTTTCCTGGGGTAGATTCTGAGGTCACCATTTGTTTTTGCGTAACTTAGAAGCCAAGAAAATAGAAACTCAAGAATTTAATGTGACTCAGGGACTCACAGGTCATTCCTTGGAGATAAGAAAATTACAGTATCAAAAATAATTACAATAATAACCATACAAGTTTGAAAATAATCACAAAAAGAACTGGGGTAAGACTGCAGGAGGTAGATTAGTGCTGTGGAGAGAAGTTAGGAAGGACAATAAAAAGGAACAGCTCAGGTTTTAGGATAGGAAAGGGAACTGAGAGAAGAGAGAAGGGTGATACCTGAAGATGTTGAAACTCTGGTGAAAATATCTGAGAGGAAATAAATTTTCATAGTGACTCCTGACCCCAAATGTATCTCAACATTTCAAGTTATTTCAATTAATAATACATACATCTTTAAAAATGTATATTAAGAAAACTGAGTGGAAAGAGATATGGGACAGTCACACTTTAGTATGAATTATATTTCCCTCAACTTGTTCTTCTTTGTCCTCCCCATCTCAATATCAAAATATCCTATCAGTTACCTATGTCAAAAGCTCTGGAATTAACCTTATTCAATGCACATCTTTCTCAATGAACATCAATAAATTAGTAGGATCTTCTGACAATATATAAATATAGACATATAGTTTAACCATTTTTCATTACCTTTACTACTTTGCTCATCACAATCCATGATCATCTCTACCCTGTCTCCTACCAGTATCTTCTTACTGGTGTCTGTGCTTTTGCCATTTGACTCCATAAATCTCATAGTCCCATCTCAGTGTTCAAAATAACTCAGTTAAAGTTGAGACCTATTATATCACTGCTCAAAACTGGGCAAAGTGTCTCCTCTCTCAAGGTTAAAGTTATAGTTCCTTGCATGATTTCCAAGGTCATACAAGATCTCTCAGTCTACCCTACCATACACAGTTCACCTTACTCTGGTTTAGCTCAGGACCACTCTTCTGCTGTTCCTTCTGCTTCGAATCCTCTTCCCCAGGATGCTGCATCTATCAATCCCTTATTCTTTTCAAATATTTTATCAAATGTCTTCCATAGCAACTCTACATAAAATTTCAATCACAAGCTCTACTTTGCAAATGCTACTTTTTAAACAGTTTTTTATCCACTTTTTATCTTTTCAGCATTTATTATGAACACACCCTATATTTATGTATTTACTTTGTTAAATGTTTCTCTCTCTTACAGACTGTCATGAAGCCAGGTTGTTCTGAATTGTTTTTCGTTCACTGTTGGATTCTTAACTCCTCCAATATCCATAGCATGTACTCAATAGTTTCTAAATAAAACAAATGATTAAACTTAGTTACATGGTTTATTACTTAAAATCAAGCTGCAGTAACTTTCCTAGACATATTTTTGATCTATTTGTTTGATATGTGGATGTATTGGGGAGTGGGGAAGATTTTGACATAGAAAAATAATTTGGGAATTAAGCATTGGAACACAGGACAGTACTAGTGCATCCAAAGATGGAAAGTGGAAAAAGTAGATCTCCAAGACCTAGAATGTATGCAGAGAATTTTGGTCACTTGGGTAACATTTTCAAGGGATACAATTTAGAGAACATTATGGGAAAAAAGTCAATGTACCACCCTTTATCTATATTATTCCTCCTGCATACACCTTTCCTTTCTTCTTCCAGGACATTAATGAAAATCTCAAAAGAGACCACCGAACTCAATGGACAGTATTCTGTACAGACAATGGATTACATATAGAAAGGAAGTTCAAGACCTTGCACTCACCATGGACCTGCTTTGCAGAGCCTACAGAGTGCCAGATGGAAGTGAGGGAGAGGTGTTGGGTGCTCTTAAATTGCAGGATATTTGTGGTAAATCAGAGCTCCATTTATCATAACTATTTCCTTCTCTAGCTTTGACCCTCGATTGAGATGTCACTCTTGCCTCTTCTGCCTAGAAAATACCAGGGCAGGATTCTAGGTAAGACTTTGTTGAGATAGGCTGTGGTTAAGAGCTAGTGACAAATAGGACATAAGCATATATAAGGCCATATTTGAGGATACTCTTGAAAAACTAATTTGCCCTTTTAGGGTAATATCATACAAAAAGGAAGAGAAACTATCCCCTAGAGATGACAGTATGTAGGGAACTAATGGAAGAAGTCACATTTTCACATATTATTTGTGGAACTGCCAGATAGGTGACTGTTGACTGAAGGCAGTTACACAGTTATTCACATTTATTCTAATCTTATTCAGACTAGCCTCTGAATTGCAACTATAGTAGAGAGAAAAGAATAATTAAGACAGAGGCCTAATCACACAACCCTTCTGTTAGCAACTTGGATGATCTTAATGTGATTTTAGGTGTTTGTGATATTTATTATTCAGATTCTTCCAGTATAATAGTAGGAATTTAAAGGAAGGAAAACAGTAAAATATCATTCATCAGAAAAATTACCCAAAACCTAGAAAAAGGCAAAATATATTGATGGTTATTCTTTCCGTCAATATACTACAGCATTTGAATTTCTAGCTACTTTATAGCTCTATAGGTTCAGGGGTTTATTGATTGATTTTTACCAGCTACATTAAAATAATGTCTACCCAGTGGAAAAGATAACCACAAAATAACCAGAAGTTTATGGCTTCTTGTACTGTAAGTCACTAAGTTAGTTTTATATCTAACCCTCTGGTTTATCCCCCCACCAAATAATAAATATATATATAAATATATATATATGTGTGTGTGTGTGCAGGCACACACACACACATACACATGCTACCAGCTGCTTAAATGCTCTTTGTACTAGTCCTGACATTTTATTGGTCCCTTCAGTTGTAAATGAGTTGAATAAAATCTTTTACTTATTCATTTTACCTCTGAATGATAGCTACATTTAACCCTTTAAACTCTGGTAATATTTATTAGCTCCCAAAACCATTCTATGGTCTGGTGAATTTATCTCATGGGAACAAGTTCATTGGTAAATAATCTCAAATTCTTGCTTCAAAATGTGAAATAATTACGAATCACCTATGAATCACTTCTGTTTTCTATACTCAAGCCACTCCCTTTCAAGTCATTATATGGTCAATTCTAATTTTTTTTAACAGGTTCTCATCCATGCTTGGGCTTGGCTTTAAAAACTTTGTAAATAGTTTTTCTCAAAATTAACTTTGCCCCTCAAGGAAAGGAATAAGAACAATAATAATAACAACAACAGCAATAAAGATACAGAAACCAAAAATGAGGAGACAAGGACAGACTGGGGACACCTGGTGGGGAGGGGAGGGTGAAGGTTGAGGGAAGATAGGAGCACGAGGGACTGAGGTGATGGTGCACTGGTGAGATGGTGATGGGGAATGCATGGGGATTACAATTAATGGCAAGTATATGTAAATTTTAAAATATTTTAATAAAACAAAAGAAAAAAATAAAAATAAAAAAATAAATTATTTTTAAATTAAGAACCTTAAAAAAAATTAACTTTGCCTCACTTTTATGAAAAAAAAAATTCATAGGTCAATTTCTCCTGATCACTCTGAAAGAAGATATATCAAAATATGACATGAGATTGACATTGATAATATACTAAATTCAGCAGAGAGAAAAATATTCTAATTACTAATGAAGTAGTAAATTAAATGAAAAACAATGGTGCCCAAAAGTAATATCATCACTAGATGTTAGGCCACTAGATATTATTTTTATAAAGGAAAAAAACTGAAATATGGAAATCATAGAAACATTTAAAAAAAAACTGTTGCTCTGCTTTCTACTACTAAGTCTATAATATGACACTTTTTAAGAGAGACAGCAAGATTTGAACATTCAAAAACATAATTTCTTAAGGAAAACTTTTCTTCTAGTTATTTGAAAGTTTTCTTCATTATTTATACCTTCATTAAAGGGGAGCCATAATAAAAGGGAAAAGGAGCACTTCTATAATTTTGCATTATTTCTCACATCTTTTCAGGCACCTTCATTATTTTTAACAATTCTATTCTAAGTAATATATATAGATTTGGAGGAAAATACTGACATAAAAGGAAATTAAGTAAATGGAATGAGAAGAATTGTAAATTTGTAAAATAGTTTAAGAATGCCATTTACTTCATTTGTGGACTGAATAGATATCAATATTGGTTAATTTTATTTAGAAAATTATTACTATTCATTCTATATTGCCACTAGTAAATAATAGTGAATATAGAATTAAAAAGGAAAGAAAATATAAAGATACAAAATTCTATTCTTGCAATATGATATTTAACATAAATAAAAAAATGTAAAATTTCATGTATTTGAAATGTCAACCATTCTTTTAAAATTTCTGATAAACACTGAAAATTTAGTAGACCATTCATGTTCCAGCAGGTATCCTTCAAGTCTGAATTTGAGTAGTTCTGAGAGAAAATTAGTTTTTGTGACAGATGAACTTTAATTGATTTAGACACCTTTAAATATTAACTAGTATAAGCTAATTTTTTTTTTAAATTGAGGTCAGATTTGGCCCAAGGTCACACTAATATATCACTCATTGTCTACTAGTGACATTTGCTGAATATTACCTTGGGCTACATTTTTAGCATTCCCTCTGACAGACTTAGATTAGTTGTGACATTTCTTGGCCAGGATAAAATACAAGGTCAATTCTAAAGCATATACTATTTTTCCCATGCAACTTTGTATTTTATTATCTATAATACGCAGGCAATTCATTTTAAAGCATAGGACTTGCAGACAATTTCCTGCACATGTTAAATCCTTCTCCTAACAGGATGCTCCCCTGCATTGTCCTATAGGGCTCCATACTGAGCCCTAGGCAATATCCCTGAGAAAATAACCACAGTGGAGGTCAGAATTCTCTAGCTCCTACTGTAAGAAGTTGAGGGGGTTTATCCTATTACTGCCTGGGGAGGGTGATAATTTCCTCAAGAAGAAAAGTTCCCACTGAGATAGGGTTATAAAGAATGATTTGCATAAATTAAACCAACTCTATTATGAATTAAACAAGATTTTGTAGAACACCAAATAAGTATCAGTTATAAAAAGTATTTAGGAAAAAAATAACCATAGGTAAATTTGTAATAGAAAGACCAATTCTGAAATTTCATGAATTATGCTTAATATTTTATTTTTCTTCCTAAACTCTTAAAAGAAATAAAGTAATAATAATAACAATAACCCACTGTGGCCTGAGAGTCAGCTTTGCTTTCATAATCACCCTGTTGTATCCACTTACCCTGATTAGAGTCAATTAGTAAATGAGAACATGAAAATATACTTGAATTTCACTGTCTGAATGAAATGCAAGGTTTGTAAAATTCAAACATATTTCTCAACCCAACATATAGATACTTACTAGCTAAAATTAAATAAAAATATTTTAAAATTACTAATACTCACCAACTAAAAGAAATACAGCAACTAAACGATTAAATATATAATTATAATTGCTTTTCTTGGTATGGCTATTGGTACTGAGTTACCTGAAACAATAAAATACATCAAATATGTACTTATGGATTTATTTAGTTTTAATCTAGATTTTATCTAGAAAGGCACACCTAAAAGTGGATTTAGGATCCTGATTATAGGATCATATTTATCAATAATTCAGGTTATTTGAAAACTTAAAAACAATGCCCTCACTCCTTGATTTAAATATTATCTACAACAGCGTTAGGAGAAACTCAATAAAAGGCTGATAAGTACACCCTTCTTCCTGGATGCAGGTATCTAGTACATGTTACTCTATGTTGAAAGAGAATGAGCTATGCTTCTTCAACTCTATATTAAATAAAGTGACTGTCAATATGTGGGCTGAAACTACAGAGCACAGATAGCTCTTTATATCTATAAGCAGTGCAATGAGCCATCCAAGCTAACTCAGCAGAGAGAACATTTACTAACAAAATGATTGTAGAGACCCATTGACTTGATGGATGTCTGAAATTGTAGAGAACAGAAAAGCCTAGGACAAAATGACAACAGATTTGAAAGCTTTAAGGGGCTCCCTTTATCCACCCTAGCATGCTTTATTAGCATGACACAGGCTCCCTGTTTTCTCTCTTTAATGATACTGCTCTATGAACCAATGAATGTTTTCATTTGGAAAATAAGAAAGCACTGACATGTTATCTGAACTGTGGTTTCGCTAGTGATGCCAAGGGAATAAATATGCTAATTCTGTGCTTTCAAGACTGGACTGGGTAAGGCCCATTACTTCACTGATTTCAGTGGATACCAGGCGCAGGTGAGAAAAGGTTAATCATGGTACATTCCTTGGAATATTTCATTATGTGAAAGTTTTGTCTTAGAAAGTGGGGGAGAATTTCAGTGACCTTTTGATAGACTCTTAGATGGTGACTTTTATATCACATTCTCTAAATTTAACTCGTCACATGTTAATTATAATATCTGAAGCAATTGACCTCAAGGTATTGCTTGATTCTTCAAAAAAAAAGATCAAATTACTATGAAAAACTATCACATTAGTGTTGAAATATTCACAAAATCTTACACAAATAATGCTTTTTATATAGGGATAAAAGGCAATCTTCCTCACATACATACAGATGCTACAAAAACACATTTCTGGAGGAAATCCTTATTTTCTGGGAACACTAGGTTTTTTACAGCAGGAGATAAATAACAGCAGAAGTGCCAATTGGAAAGTTTTCTCTGGCTTTAAAACTGGAACAAAACAACTCTCAACATTTGCAAAACATTCCTTTATTATTAGAAATAAATTATTTGTATAAAAAAATTGCATGCGTCAACCATTGCATTTATTTTTTAGCACAACCCAGGGCTTCAATCCGGTCAGCCATTACAAGAAACAGACTCATTGTCTTATACAAGTTGAACAATGTGGGACAGGAACGGGAGTTCTCACAATCACAGAAAAATACTTACAAGAATAACATCAGACAAGGTTTATTTCAACAGCATTTTTTTTTCACAAGCTAACATTAGTTTTCCTTTTGTGATTTTTTTTTTAAACTGCTTATGAGTAAGCAATACTTTAGCTTGACACTCATTGGTTGTATTGTATAAAACGTTTTCTTCACTCTGTCATTGATACTTTTGGCTCGTGGTTACTTTTTGTTCCTTATAAGATTGACTATTGATTTGATTGATTGTAGTCTACAGAGATCTCCAGGAGTGAGTTTTGGTGGTGTCATGTTCATTGTTTGACATTTTCATAGTGTAACATTTCCCTGTTTCAGATTGAATGATTGCTGTAGCTGATATATGTTGTCTTGGTAGAAGAAGCTGTTAAGACAAATTAAGATCAATTAGTAGCATATAACAAATTATTTTGTTAAAATGATCTAAAAATTCCAATGTTTTTCTATTTTATAAAACACATAATATTCACATGATATACTATTGTATGATACTCAGTTTTTACATGTTACTTATAATTTATGATAGGTAGCGGGAATCAATGATCTTAGGAATAAAAACAGTGGCAAGTGTAATCTGTTAAATCATTTGTCTCATTTAGAAAGCTAAAGGGGTAAACATTCTAATATTAATAAATTCAGGTACAATCCAATTCAAATTCTCATTTTGGTTAGCAAAGATTTACAATTGAAAAATGTAAGAACAGGTTAATTTACTTGTTCTGCAAAATAAAAAAAAAAATTAACCTAGGTTAAGGAATTCAACTCATTGAATTTGATTTGATGACCAAACAAAGGTTAGTAATTATAATAAGTTCTGCTTTGAGACTGAAAGTATCTTCAATTTTAAAATAAACAATATTTTTAGCTTGAACAGTGAGCAGAGTAAAATATCAAGCACATAGAATATTTATAAGTATTAAAGAAAATATGTATACTGCCAATACATATTTATAGTCTGGTTTCATCTAAAATATATAATTAAATATGTTTAAAATTGAAGACTCCAAGAAGGAAATGAATATATAATTGTTCTGGTACCAATTTGCTATAAAGTCAAAACCCATTACCCTAATATTATTATAAAGATATATAAAAAATATTCATTCTGTCAAATTTATATTCATTCCTTAATTTCCAGAGAATCTAAATCCAAATATTTTCTACACATTTCTGAAAATGTGATAAATCTGTTAAAAAGTCAAATGTGATATTCTGTTTTACAGTATAATTCTAGAATGAATAATCATGAGCAAAAAGATATAAAGCAATGCAAAATGCATGCATTGCACTACATAATTCAAGATGACACAAAATTTAGAGAATAATTTTGTTGTTGAATAGTTAATAAGGAAGTTGTAAAGCTCCTCTCCAAAATAATTGGCAATTAGACCCATTCCATGTTAGTGGTTAGTGTACATTAACACTGGTCATTAACCGACCCAGTACTGACCAAGATGAAAAGATCACAAAGTACGTTTATGTCACCAAAATGAATGCAGATTCCCCCACGAAAGTACTAGTCGTTGATGTTTCTGCTATCTTTGATTTCATTGAATAGTATGTGCTTCATAATAAAGTAGGTAATATGTCTGCTCATCGTCTATACATTGAGCACACTTATTCTAAGTCAATATTGCAGAAAAGAAGATTTTGAACCTGGTTTTAAATTACATTCTATAAAATGAATAAAATAAAAGGTCACTGAGCCCCCAGTTTCATGCTAAAAATGATTAATTTTTCACTTGTTTGATTTTTCTGCCTCTTGTAACACATATAAAATTGTTCAAAGTATACTATGGTGTATGCCCAAGTACCCGCTGCCTAGATCTACAGTCAGTATTTGTTATATTTACTTCATTACCTATGAGTAATTTTATCATTTTCAATTTAAAAATTCTAATCTTTTTATTTAAAATAACATTGTATTATAACAGTATTCAGGTTTTAGGTGTGCATTATTATTAATCAACATGTGTGTATGTTATGTTGATTTTTTTTTTTAAAGATTTATTTATTTATGCACACAAGAACTGGGATACAGGCCAGAGTCACGGGAGGTGAGAGGATTCACCAGACAGAGTGGGGAGCAGAACAGGCAGATAGTCTGAAACACACTGCTGAGGGGAGCAGCGGGCGATGGAGAGAGGTCTCCTGTGCCATGTGGGTCCCTCCCTGGCCGGCAGCAGGGATCGAACTCGTGCTGCAGTGGCTGCTGTTTGCCTCATAGTGCGTTGCTTAACCCACTGCGCCACCAGGGAGGCCGTTATGTTGATTTTAAACATCAAATTTGCAATACCTATGTTTATGATATTCATTTTTTATGTTATTAATTTTTAAAATCATGTGGTAAGATCATTGAGTAAGAATTCAATGATCATATAAATAAAAATGCAGTAGTCTCAGAGAAAACTGAAAAATATAAATCTTCTAATCTTTAACAAATTCAGGTGAAATTTACAATATTGGGTCCATTGAGGGTAGAAGCAAAGTGGATTTGTGGAGAATTGGCTGTTGTGTGGGAAAACCAACACAGAATTCTACATTCCCATGTACCCTCTAAAAAGTAACGTCTGTTACTTTTTGCTTTGTGTAAAGTGAAACACAATAATGATTTTTATGTCCATTAACTTTTTTTAACTTCTAATTTCCCTAATGCCACATATGCCTTTAAATTTCCTATAAGAAAATAGAATCTTTCATCTATGATTCTAAAGGACTTTCATATAGTCTTTGCAGAAAAGCTGAAGAAACATTGTCCTTAGAGTTAGAAAATATAATCCTTACAGACTGTTCAACATCTTGTTCTGTTCAACACTTTCAATAATAACTAAAAATGTAGGAAATATTTATCAAACTTGTAGATAGCTAGAGAGAAAAATTATGATTGCAATAGAAGCAAGAACAGAAAAGACCTTGAAGAAGATGATACTCAGAAGGTGTTAATTCAACAGAAGGTGATTTGGATAAGGCTTTCTTGAAGGATCCTTCCATCTTTGAGATTCTATAGCTAATTAAAGATTCATACTTCATTTTTTTGAACTCTTAGAAGCTATCTCCAGGGTATAAGCTGGTAGACTTCTGTTGAGAATTGATACCATAATTTACAAAAAGAAAGCAATCTTAATTTTTTTCATGGTTAGAATAGGAAGCAAGGGTATAAAAACTGATGATTTCGTGAACATGAAAACAATAAGGGACAAATGTGAATGAAAGGTATCATGCAAGAAAATTCATTCCAAAAATATTCCAGAGCAAAATGGATCAAAGACATACTTATGAGCTAATAGAGAGTGTTTTTACAGTGGTGATGAAAATGCTCATGTGAAAATCAATTTTTAAATACAGTGACAGTGAATTTCCTTGTGCAGACCACATTGTATTCATAAGCTGGAAAAAAACAGATCTACCTCCACAAGCAGCTGTTTCCATGAATTATTCATGAACACAGCTTAAGGAATAACATATTAATAGCATTTGTTAATTTTGTACAGTTGATAAAATTTATATATATCAACTCTGTTTCTAACTTCCTTCTCACACCTTTATGAAGCAACACCTGACCTTTTTGGATATAAAATACAGTAAATTCAGTAATTAACATAAATTTGTGGGTCTCTCTTCCAGTCTCAGAATCCTTATATTTATTCTGTGTGGCTTTGGGAAGTTTTAAAATTTTAAGTATGCTACTAGAATTTCTGGCATTAAGAAGTTGTTTTTAAGATGAGGTTTCTAAGTGTGATGAATGACAACATTGCTATATATCATAAAAAGAGTAATTGTTCAGGAAAAAATTCCAACAATGGAATAGTAAGCATAATTATAAAAACCCTCCACATACTAAAACTGTGAAAAAAGAAAGAGGGATATTAAAATAGTTGTTTTTGAATTTTAGGGTTTTTTTTCTTTTCTATTAATGACAGATCAATCTGTTTTCATGACAGAATGATATTTTTACCTTTATAGAGTGATTTATAGTTTACAAAATACTTTCATGCATATCATTGTCATTTGCTTGTAGTAATGGTAATTCATCAAAGGTCTGGTTGTAGAATATATGTGAAAGCTGCACCAGGGATATGCAGCATAATTCCTGTGGAATTAACTAGTCCTGAATTTATTTAGAATAAATTAGACCATTTTGAGAGGCAGTTTTAAATTTGAAGAGGCATGATACTAGTTACAGTTGAATGGCAGAACCTTTTTTCCTATATTCAATTACACTTCTAAAAACAAAAACACACTTTTAGAAGGAAAATATTGCATTGAAGTTATTTCGGTTATTGACACTTTCAGGAAGTTAATGATTTTAAAAGACTTCTTACTCAATTCAAACCACTAGTGCACACAGTAAAGATAAGAAGAACAGGACCTTCCTGGTGGCGCAGGAGTTAAAGTCTCACCACTTCCAACCTATCTCCAGCCTCTGCAGCATGAGTTTGATCCCTGGCCCAGGGGGCTGACCCACATGGCACAGCAGACCTCTCCTGTCTCACCCACTGACTGCTCCCCTCAGCAGTATATTTCAGTAAATCCATCTGCTCTGCTCCCCACTCTGTCTCTGGTGAATGCTCTCACTCCCCGCACCTTTGGCCAATACCCCAGTTCTGGTATGCATAAATAAATAAATCTTTAAAGAAAAAAAGAAAACAAGAACACAGGGGGTCCATGATTCTTAGTAATGCATATGAACAAAATATAACAATGGTGATATGGATGGGACCATGGAAAGATATATGAAGATATCACAAGTTTTATCTCCTGAATGTGTAAACTATAATCATGTAACTGGACCAATCCATTCAAATAGAGTAAACTCCTGTAAAAGATGAATACACTAAAATCTCTTTGTACAATTTAGCCTTTCAGGCAGTGATTGACTTGATCTTGATTCACCTTTCTAGGTGTGTTTCTAACTCTTTCAGATTATTACAGGCTTACCCCTCCCCAAATACAGGCTGCTAATTTGTAATATTTCATTCTTGTTGCAGAGAAAATAGGGAAATGCATGCCTACTATAAAATATTAACATTTCAACATCACAAAAGATAATAAACAGAAAATAGATAAGACATTTTTATAATGTAGGATTATTGGTTTTCAGTACACAGAATTTTCATCTTCTGTTTAGTTTTTGAATTTTAGGTTTTTTTTTTCTTTTCTATTAATGACAGATCAATCTGTTTTCATGACAGAATATTTTTTTTGCCACCATCCTCAAGCCTCTGGGGAAAGTATATAAAAATTTTCCTCACTAATTTCCAGAGGTGAGTTGGGAAAATTGGTGTTTATTTTATTCTATATCTGGTTGTTCCCATTTGCAAGCACATTGCAGAAAGTTTTCTGGATTACAGGTAAAGAACAAGCCAAGCTATAGACTCCTGTGAGTCATACTGAGAAATGCCAGTGTTCCAAGTATCTCAGTGGTCAAAAGCAGCCTGCCAGCATCCTACAATAGGTTTTAACTTCCTGCACTGATGCTTCCAAGGCAGAAAAATAGAATTCGACTCTCAAATCACAAGCATTCTTGTTGATTGTAGTTACAGTGCATCTTTTGCTAAGAGCTCCAAAAGGCCCACTATTACTAATTTGTACACCCATGATCAGAGATGATTACAATGATTTGTTACTAAAACCCATATTTATTGTGCCTTTGCTTGCAGTTTCTCAAGATTTCATATTTGCAGAAAGCTGAACATGTAGGGCGTGTCTGTGGCATTCTTAAAAGACTTCTTCTCTACATGTGACTAAATTGATATTATTGAGCTAAGAGGACAGTGTCCCCGAAGATCAGACCAATAATTCTAAGAACTCTGAGGGTAAACAAAGCCAACAAGTTTACTTAGTTAATACTTACCTTCTGAGGACATTTCTGTATATGGGACATTAAAGCAATGTCCATCGGAAGGTCTTGATGTAAGGAAAGGTTTGTGAATCTAGTGGAGACTATAAATGGTTACAATTCCATCAGATCAGTCCTCATATTTTGTGTCAAAAGAACAAGGGAAACAACCAGCTAGATGAATCCAAGAGGGAGAGAATATTTTTGCATAGGATTTTAACCTAAATTATTAAGTTCCAATGTTGTATTCCCAAGACAGAAAGTCACTCTAATTCAAGCACTTTAGCTTTTATTTCTTTGCATTCCATCTACTAAATCTAGTAATGAGGATGTCTTTTTTTTTTTTTTTTGGATACACTCAGATTTCTGGTAATTTACAATATAAATCTTTAATCTATATAGAAGCCAAGATAGGCTAGAACAGAATAGCTGAGTTAAACTCTACTGGGTGAGTTTAGTACCAGTGTGTGTTATCATGTGCTTCTTTAGGGCTGTTTCTAAAGAAGAGGAGAGTCAGTGAAGAAAGGAAAAGTAGAGTGAGGTTGTAGAATGGAAAATATTTTCAGGGTCAGGGGTTTTCAGAAAAAGGCTATATTTATTTTAATACATCTAGAGATATGGGAAAATATAGAAATCTAAAAGAAAGGGATGACTTGGGAGAATAATGTATTAATTATGACTTAACCTAAATGTTGTCTAAATAATTTTCTCATTTCCCTAAATGCTCAAATAACAAATTTTATTTCCATAAGTGCAATCTTCAGGTGCATATTCTATAAATATTAGTTAAATATTGACTCTACAGAGAACAACCACTATTGAAGTAACAAAGACTGGAGAACAGCTCCTAAGCAAGCACTTGATGAAAACTTTATAAATGGGGCCCGTCCTGGTGGCGCAGTGGGTTGAGCAATGCACTATGAAGCAAACCACAGCCACTGCAGCAGGAGTTCGATCCCTGCCTCCAGCCAGGGAGGGGACCCACATGGCGCAGCAGACCTCTCCTGCCTCGCCCGCTGCCTCCCTCAGCAGTGTGCTTCTGTCAATCTGCCTGTTCTGTATCCTGCTCTGTCTGGTGGATTCTCTTACCATCCCCACACCTCTAGCCTGTACCCCAGTGCTTGTATGCATAAATAAATAAATCTTAAAAAAAAAAAGAAAACTTTATAAATGGAAGGCAGTTCCAAACTTCTAGCTCTACCATGTCTCAAGGAGAGAGCTGAGTGTCACATTCTGTGAAAGAGAATCTGTGTGCATGCTTATGCTCTAGAGAAGGGTCACTTGTCCTGCCATGATTTGACTCTAACCAAATGGTTTTAAAACTCTGAAATGGTCTCATGGTGTGTGAGCACCACATGCCCCTGGGATCACATGGCACAGTCCCCAAGACTAGTAGAAGAATGTTCAACGTACATCTATTAGGAAGTGCTCCCACTCTTGACCATCGGAAACTCTACAGATGACTTACTATTGGTTTCAAGACTCTCACAGAGTTCACTTTTCACCTCGCCATTTGGTCTGTCGTTGCCTTTTTGGATCAGTTTGCTTTGCATGGTGGCAGCTGTCACCACAGCCTTGAAGCTCCTCTTGCGTTTTTGAACGTTCTGCTCTGGATGAAAAATTATAATATAAACCTTGGGCATATAGAGCATGCCCAGAGACACCGAAGCACTTAAACTCATGGAGACAGTAAGTGTTGTTGTCTGGATGTACATCTGAGGGGAGGAAAAAAAAGAATAAGTGTTGGTAAGCCCAATCTGAGAGAAGGCAAATAACAACCATGTTCTACAATCATTCCATCTTCCCTGCCAAACAGGCATTAGAAGCACCTTTGTTTACTGAAATTGCCCTTAAGATAGTCAGGGTTTCCTTTATTCCCACTTGTAAATGTGGGCAAGATGATGTTGTCTGCTATGCCCAGTTGCTTAAAACAAATAGCTAAGCTGATGGTACTTTCTAGGTTATGTAAAGTTTTCTTTTTAAGATTATAACTGAACATAGACCATGAAGGGAGCTAAACCTTTCTGACAAAAGACTAGCGTTTTATACCATGCAAACTTTCTTCAGGAAGGTATTACAGGATCAAGTGTTATTCTTTTAACAGTAAATTTAACCTAGAAGGTAAATTACATACAACGGGAAATGAGTGGGAGTGAAATACTGGCGAACCTTGCTGTTGTATACAATTGCTTGAATAATGCTAGTGCTGGCTCCTTCACACTACTACTTCATTCCAGCTACTAGATCTGATAAATTTGGACATTCATTCTAAAGAACACTTCTAGAGGGCTTCTTAAAGATCACATCATATCAAAACAAACCTAGGAGCTTTACAAAATATGTAAGATTGCCTGACTAAGATTTAAATATATGCTTGGGGGAAAGGAACTTGACACCTGCATTTTGAAAATTCTCCCCCTTTGTTCATCCCCTACCTTTATCCCATTGAAATTGATTGATCTGGTACTTAGAAAGATAGGTCTCTTGGAAAAATGTTTCTTCCTATAGTCTAGATGTTAATAAACTGAAAAATCCAAATCTAAAATCACCACTTTTGGCTTTTACATCATTATGGTATATAATAGACATGGGTCTATTTTAAATATTTTTTCAGTATTTTTTTTGCAGTATTATTGTATTCAGTATTATTAGTAGTAGTAGTATTATAGTATTATTAGTATTATTCAGTATTATTATATTTTTTGCAGTATTATTGACATGTAATTAATAATAGAAATTAATGTAAGGTGTACAACTTGCTGTTTTGACAGATGTATTATGAAATGATCACAGAAATCAATCTAATTAATATCGGCATCATTTCAGTTATCATTTATTTATTGGTGGCAAGTTATATATATATATCTATTTCTATCTATATCTTTCACTTCTTTAAAAGTTGGAACCTTTCATCTGTTTTTATTTTTCATGTCATAGCCCAAAGCACAATTTCTCCAAATAACATGGGATACTTGGATCACGAGGGAAGCCATGTTGGGTCTCCCTGGTGGGGAGAAACAGCGGGTTGAGCACTGCACTGGGAAGCATCCACAGCACAGCAGCACAAGTTCAATCCCTCATGAGGGAAGGGACCCACATGCTCACTGCTCCCCTCAGCAGTGTATTTCTGTAGATCTGCCTGTTCTGCTCCCCACTCTGTCTCTGGTGAGTCCTCTCACCTCCTGCAACTCTGGCCTGTACCTCAGCTCGTGTATGCATAAATAAATAAACCTTTAAGATAAAAAAAAACAAGGGAAGCCATGTTTTCAAGATTATGATGAGACTTCTTTATCATATCACATGTCCTCATTAATATTTTTCTCTATGATAATTCCTCTGAAAATGCGGAGTTGCCAAATTATATCTGACAATTATCAAGTTGTCAAATTATATCTGACCTTGTAATATCTCCCAAACTAATTTTGTCCTTTTTAATAAAGGTATAAGAACATTCACCTAGGGGGGTAAATACTTAAACTCAGTCATAAGGTTGCCTTTTCTTAGGAGAGAAAATTTCTCTTAACAGATAAAAACTTTGAGGTAAAGAACTGTCCAAACTATGAGAATTTCAGACACCAGTAAAAGGGACCATCTCTGTTTGTGAAATCATACCACATAGTTTACAGCATTTAATGTACAATTCAACAGCCACTAAGTCAGTCTTTTGCATAAGACCTTATTGTGACTAAGGTAATAGCTTTCAGCAATGTGGTACAGGATTAGTTTGATACAGGATTAGAGGACTTCCTGGAAGTCCTCTATGATATCTAATTACAATGTTTATTTTCCACTAAAACACTATTGTATTAAAAATTAATACAAAGGAACACTTAGTAATAAGTAACATGATTAAGTTTTATATGAAACCTTAGTAATTTGTATGAAATATAAACCAGTATATAAACTTCCTTAGAACCTATAAACTACATATTTCCTTATATATCTCTAAGAAACTATACAAAATTATAAACACACTAGTTTTTCAAAATGCTGATTTTCAGGGTGCGAATTTCTTTAAAAACCTGTTGATTTAGACAAAGCATACATAATATGTTTTACATAATTTTCCTGGGCTCAAATGGATACCAGTAATGAATTCAACAAAGTTGATGACATTTTAAGCAAGAAACACAGAGTAATAAGGGATGAATCAATTTCTGCCTACCAGCCTCAATAGAGATATAATTCAAATATATTCTTCAGCAAAGTGACCAGTCACGGCACATTATGACCTCTACTGCTATCTGCCTTGAAGTGAAATCCCATGTTAAATTTGAAAGAACTGAGAATCTACTGCAATTAACAAGTTCCAGGTAAAATGTTGTTATGTGTCTTGAAACCTTATAAATCTCCTTTAAGGGACTTATTATTTGGAATGCTCATAAGACTCTCATGTGTTGGTTTCCTACCTGTCCTCCAGCTAGCTTTGCTGTGGAAAACGTGGGACATAAAGTTAAGTTTATAGTCAAATGCAAAATAAATATGTAAATATTTCAAAGTCACTCAAATATAACCATCAGGTTTGTCCTGGGCAGACCCTACCAGGCTAATTTTGCTTAAAAACAAAACCCAAACAAATAGAAAACCCCCAGAGATCGAACAAATGAAATCATGGGAACAGCCACACTGATTACCTGGATTCATTTTATATGTCTTAATCTGTTGGTTTTGCTAAACTGTCTAGTATTAATTCAAATAATACATTAGTACCTTCTGGTTTTGAATATCTTATAAACTCCTCTGCTATCATACGAATAAATGATCATTTCCCCTTATTCAGAATAATATCTGTGATATATAGTAAATTAAATCTTGCTAGGTATTAAAACATGAAGATTCTGGAGTACTAGTTTCTACATTAAGTATATAACTGCATTCTCTCAGTTCACCAAACCAACTCATTGGAAGATAAAATACCATAGACCTTAGGCTTAACAGTTCTCTACTAAGTGCACACTCTCCGGTAGATACTATTGCCTTAAATTACACCACAATGCTACTTTCACGTAGGGCTCTCATGAAACAACTTCTGAAAAATTTTAATGTGAATTTAATACAGAAAAAGCACCTGTACAAAAATCCTAGCCCAAAAATCCAAACATTAGAGTGCCTTAGCATTTGTAATAACAACTTGGGCTGTAAATAGACTCTTTGAACTTCAGCTTTGAAAATTTAATAAAAGTCATAATAGCTCATAACCTCAATGAAAGCAAAAAAAAAAAAAAATCAAAACAAGTATAGAAATAAAAATGCCACCTACTTTCAAACTAGAGAACTCACTCCTTCACATCACTGAATATCTCCCATACTTAAGGAAGAAAGGGAGAGATTATATTAAGAGATTGAAAATGAGTGCTCGATTCCAAAAAAACTCACAGATTTTTGTAGACCTACAGAAAATTTTAACTGTTGGAACCACATAAGGAAGGAACACGTTTCAGCAGACCTGAATTTGAGATCCAGCACCACAACAATTTTTAAAATAAAAAAGTACAGATAAACTCTGAAGTTGGCTTGTAGCTGGTAAAGTTCTAAGTCAATCCACCAGTTGTGTTGGTTATCTTCCTCTTCCATTTGTAAAACTTCCCCTGCAGGGCTTCCCTTGTGGCCTAGATGTTAAGTCTCAGCACTATCATAACTATGGTCTGAGTTCAAACCCCAACCAGGGAGCTAATCTACATGCAGTAAGGCAGACCTGTCTTGTCACACTTGCTGCTCCCCTTAGCAGTGTATTTCAGTAAATCCACCTGCTCTGTTCCCGACTCTGTCTCTGGTGAATTCTATCATCCTTTGCACATCTGACCAGTTCTTCTATGCAAAGAAATCCTTCCTCTGCAGATGAACAGCTGTGTGATCTTATTTCCTTTCTAACCTTTAAGTTCTTACCTGTGAAATTGTAGAAAATAATCCTTTGCTCATAAAAGGGTTGGTTGTAGGGTGAGATTACATAATCTTTGTAAAAAGTCTTAAAGGTTGCAAAATAGTAGCAGCTCAACAAGGATTACTTGCTTATACTTTTGAATCTTGAATCCCAAGAAAGCACACAGCATAAGAGCAGGACCTTTCAGCCAGTTACTCAAAATCCACAGCTCTGTTAGAGAAGAGCTGACAGCCATGCTTAGTTCTATGGTGCTAAGAAAAGGCTTTTATAACTGTGCTCCAAATTAGGCAGAATAAAATTTTCCCCAAAGTCATGCTGTTTGTTGATGTCAAAACCCTATTTACCTTCCTCCAGTTCTAGAATAGCACACTGGTTCTCTGTATCAGCTCACCAAAATACAGAGAACTACATTAACTCCCAATAACCAATATAAATCCATTTCAAGATGTCGACAGTGATGTTGGGTATGTTAATGTAACCTTTTTTCCCAACCTTTTTTTATGCTCCACTTCCTGCTCCCTCGTCACTCCAAAATATTAATACCTAGAGGAAGGGGAGTATCTATTTTATTACATCTGATTGCCTGTCACTTCCTCTGCCTCTGCACTGCATGGGCATTGCAAACTTGAAGCAGTCAGGTGCACTGAAGCAGGTTGAAATGATCTCTGGATATGCCAGGGAGGAATGGGCACAATGGAGCAAGCAAATATGATATCTTTTCTGAGATCTACTATAGCTCCTTCTTCATTCTCCAAAGGGGTCATCTGTGCACATCCAGGGTCTACTGAATATAGGTCATGACTTGGGATCTTTAAAGCCTCCAGGAAGAGAGAGGAGGGAGGAGATTACATTACTCCAGAAGAGAGGTCAGGGTTTTACTTTCAATCAGCTCCCTGCACACACAATTCCACTGCTGCTGAAACATCCTGGTAAGTTTTTAACCCTTTAGTAACTAAAGGATTGTGAACACACAAGACAGGTGTCATATGATAATAAACAGATTTATTATTTATTTTTGAAAATTTCTTCCTTGCCCAGGATAATTTAATGTCACTCCTTGCTACTGTCAGTCAGGTTCCACTGGGCTTCTTTACAGACAATCTGAGAGTCAGAAATCTATGTTAACACTTAAAGCCTGCCTTTCTTAGCTTCTGTTACCTATTCCCTCTTCTGTGCCAAGTAGCACCTGATCCAAAAATGGATTTTCTTCTGCTTTTCAGCAGAGTTTCAGCCAATGGACTTCAAAATCTCATTATGACTAGAAGTGATTTAGAACATTTTTGTTAAAGCTAGAGAAATTTACAGAGAAACTCTGAAGTGGCCTTGTGGGTGGAAAAGCCCCAAGTGAACCCAACATGTAACAATTCCAAGTCTAATAAAACTCCTTGGCAATTGGGCCACAGCGAGCACCAGAGGCAACAACCCAGCTCTTCTAGCTGAGCCTGGATACTAATAAACAACCTCAGAGTCAATAGCAAACATTTTATCATTGTTTCTCTTCTGTTAGATTTAATAAATGCCCTGCTGATTTCTCTTTCTTAGACAATTCTGAGGAACCCTTCTTATCTCTCAAAAATATTTGAAGTACCACAGACCTCAGTCCTTAGACATTATCTATCTATCTATCTATCTATCTATCTATCTATCTATCTATCTATCTATCTATCTAATCTATCTCTATCATCTATCTGTCTGTCTGTCTATCGTCCATCCATCCATCCACCCACCCATAATAATCTCTTGACTGCATTTGGAATCATGTCCTCAAACCAACTTGCTAGATGTGTTACCTGTCTAGGTACCTTCACTTAGAAAGGTCCCACACTTGGTTTAATTCTTCATTGTCACTGTTTTGAAATTTTCATTTTTTTAACAAGGATGTCTGCATTTTCATTTTTCACTGGACCTCATAAATTAGGTAGGTGGCTCTGCCTTAAAAACCATTTACATGCTGACAAATTTCAGGCTCCCCTCAGGAAATTCAATTGCCTTCTGGGAAGTCCTCTTGGCTATCTGACATACCTACAATCAATAAGCCTCTGAATCCCATTTTCGTTCCTAAGCTTATTATTCCAGTGGTCTTCACATTTTGTTAAATCTCTTTCAGTTGTTGGCACAGATAGCTTGAAATTGTCATTGGTTACTCTGAGATGTTTACTCTATGACCAAATTATGTTGCCTCTCCCTTCAAAATTTGTTCAGATAGTCATTTTCCATTAAGCCTACTCATTGGTGCTACTAGTTTGAGCTAATATATTTCATTTCAGTTATTACTATAGTTATGTTACTGATTTTTCTTCTATTACCCTTATTTTCTTCTGTCTGATCATCCATTTATCTAGCAAAGCAGTTAAAATAAACCCATTCTTCATATAATGGATTAGTTTTTCCCTATTAAAATTCTACTTTGTCTGTCCATTGAGGTTGTTCTTACCATGACTTAAGGGTTCTTTGAACTGATCTGGCTTTATTCTTCCTTCATTCTCTTCCACTATAACCTGGTCTCCCAGATGATTCTGAAACTTAGCAAGAACCTTCTGTTCTGGCGCTTTTATATATGATAATATACATTTCCTTTCTTGAGATCTCTAATGAACTGTTCTTTCTTAATGAGGCCTTTCCTGAATACACAATGAACTCTCACCCTCCACCAGCATCCGCCAGTTACATTTTATTTCTCAGCATCTAACAATTTTCAACATATGTGTTTTACAAATGCAATATGTATTATCTATTTTCCTTAACTAGAATAAAAATTATGAGCATAGGGGTTTTTACCTGCTTTGTTCAGTAATATAAATTCAACATCTACTGGATTTATTGCCTGGATAACATAAATTTTCCATATTCTTCATAGTGGTATAGGATTTTGTGTGTGTGTATGTGTGTGTTTTGAAGGTGACATTTAAAGGAAGTAACTGGCATAGTTTCAAGAGGGAAATGACAAATTGGAGAGTAGAGAAGGAAAATATAAGAGAATTTGAATGTTCTATCCCCCCTCAAACTGACATCTATACTAAGACAGAAACTCTTGGGTAGATAAACATGATACTCTTTGAAACTGATAATATGGAAATAATGGGTCATTTCATTCTCAAATTTGTCTTCTCTTCTGGAAAAAACAACAACAACAACAAAAAAAACAGTATAAATTAAGTCTATGGTCTCCACTTTGGAAATATGGGAGCTCTAGGCTCAGTCCCAGATCCCTCCCCTACCTAAGAACTGTAAATCTGAGGACAATTCACTATTTATACTTTTCCATAGACCTAACTCAAGGTTTTAAGGAGCCAGCTTATGCATTAACTATCATTATTATTGCCATTACTTAACCTGGTCCTCTTCCCTAACTTCTTTATTCCTCACACAATCAAGACTTAAAGACTTAACAATGGTCTTCTCTCAAAACCAGCCTTTTTTTTTTTTTTTTTTTTTGAGGATCACACACAAAAAGGTACACACACACTCCTACAAATATAGGAAAAAATATTCATTACTCTGCTTGTGGCAAACACAAAGGTCAGCATATTCAAAGAATTATAGCCTAATTTCCCTCTGGGGAGAATCACCAGCCTGAGTGTGTGTTTCTCTGGTTAGGTAGAAAACACTGTGTTAATGGACCATCAGTAGGCCAGGGAAGTTACACTGTGTTTTCACCAGTGAGATGGGGATGGGTGTAACCTGATCCTCTGTAGGCTCTTGTCACTGACACTTCCCATTTTGCTCAGGGCATATGTTACCAAAACCAAGAGTCAAATCAAAGGGTTAAGACTATGGAAGCAGAACTGGACTTTTTCACACTATGGCCTGAATTCTTAACCTTGGCCTTACTGGGAATAGTGGAAACCTATAGAAGATAAAATATCCACCAACAAAAAGGGTACCTGCTTTCATTTTTTTAAGGGCAGAAAAGGACAAGTGTAAGGAAGCTTCAGATCCTATAAAGGAGGAAAAATAGATAGCAGATGTATAATGAATTTATAATCGAATATAAGTGATATTTAATATTTGGATTAGAAGTTCTTTTTCATTAAAGTCTGACAGAGCTTTTATAAAGCAGCTGTTTTAAAGCTGAGCATCATTAAAAGAAATTAGTCTTAAAATTATTCTAAGTATTATTTATAGAAATACAAAAAATATTTTATTAAATAGGCATATGGCATTTTGTACTTTGACATATGCAAATGTATGGGAGGCATTGAGTTTCTGTGTATTTATTGATTTTTCCTTTACAGATATTATTCCCTATGTTTTCACTCAGGACTCCTGTTTCTGATAACTCTTAGCATTTTATCATTTTGCAAGAGCATAATTAGGACAGAAATTAAGAGTAATGCAATACCTTTAATTATTATGCTGTTTTGGGGTAAAAATTAATATTAAAATAGTAAATGTGATAGCAAATATTACTAGATTTTAGAACAGTAGCTATTTGAACAGAGAACACAGTTTAATAACAAAATATTTACAAGAGACTAAAAACATTAAAGTTTTAAATTTTTATAAAGAAGCAACAGAAAGCAAACAATTACTACTAGATAAAATTTGTAAATAAAACACATATACATGTTATGCTATCATTGCTAGATTTGATAACTAGAGCTTTGGGACCCTCACATAGTGCAGCAGAGCTCTCCTGTCTTGCCAATTGCTCCCCTCAGCAGTGTATTTCAGTAAATCTGCCTTTTCTGTTCTCCACCCTGTCTCTGGTGAATACTTTCACCACCACCCCCACACCGCACCTTTGGCCTACACCCGATTCTGCCCCATGCCAACACCTACATAACTTGACATCCAAAGCAAAAAGAAATTATTTTGAACCCTATAGTCATCATTGTAGGGAGGTAGCAGTTACAAGAATCTAAATTTTTTTTAAAAAATTCATTTTTTTGTGTTGTTGAAGGAAATTTGATAACATTATAGAAATGGTTTCAACTACAGTTTTGTAAAAGTGATTATTCAACTAAATACTTCTATCGAACCTTTTTCAAGTCAAAATTATTAGATCAGCACCTCAGCACAGTGGAAGTGGAAGACTGATAGAAATAATGATGGTGTACCCTTCACCTGTGGTCCTGTAACATTACTTAATAAAGGAAGAACCAGAGGAATGGTGTTAGAGACTAAATTGTGTCCTCCCCAAAAATTTAATTGTCAAAGTCAGAACCCACAGTAAGTCAAAATGTTTATTTGGAGATGAGGCCATTAAGAGGTCAAGTCAAAATGAGGTATTAGGGTGAGCTCTAATTCAACCGGATGAGGTTCTCATCAGAAGAGGATTAGGACATGAGGGGGTACACTAAAAGATCACAGACAAGGCAGCCACTCAAAACCCAATGAGAGATCTCAGAAAATCCAGTTTTGTCAACACCAAAGAATTACCAAAAAATGCACTATATTGTTTAAGCCACCAGTCTATGGTGCTTTGTTATGACAATACTAGCAGGCTAATAATGCAAATAGTTGAGCCACTTAAATAGTACTAAAAATTCTGGGACTGGAATCAGTTTGTGTTAAAATGTACTAATAGTATCTGAAAGATTTCTTATGTTGAATAAAAGGTGCATTTAGATACTATACAAACATTATGACCATAATATCTATCAGTTATTGAGCAAGAGATATAGCATTAGATGGAAATTTATGTATATTAACTCTTCATAATATTCCTATAACTTAGCAATGAATCTATTTTAGAGAATTTGAATAAAATTTTCAAAGTCACAACTCTTGAAGATAAAGTAGAGATCTCAATGAAGCTTTGTCTGACTTGACAGCCCATAGCCTTACCACACACCATATGGCTCCCATAGATAGACAGAAATGTGTAAGAGAAGACTCAATATGACTTGAATTCTCATCCAATCTGGGACTCTTCCTCTTTCAAATAGAGTTAAGTTTTTTTTTCTTTTTTTTTAAGTAGCAGACAGAAAGAATCAGCATTGATATTTAATTGAAAATTTAGAGGTTTTGTGTAGACAGCTGTTATCAATCAGCTTCTCTCCTCAAAAAACCATCCAACCAACCAACCAACCTTCACTGTGTAGATACTCTGATCTTCTCATAAGTGCATCCTTTTGAGTGAAACAGGATGATCTAATGAAATCTATGTCTAAAAAGTAAGATAAATTAATCTTTTGAATGAAGATATTTAGCAATGTGTTTGTACTACCCATGGCAGAGGACTAACTAGCGGAAGCACTGACAACCAAAAGGGATGAGGATCTCTTACATACAGATGAAAATTGCCAGCATGTTGATCTTAGATAGACACAACTCCTTCACAGCCCCAGAAAGAGTCATTAAAAACACAGTAAAGGGGCAAAATGAGACTCAAAAATACATATGGACAGCCAGGAATTGATAAAAACTTATGAAGAGTCAATATATTACCAGGTGGCAGCCGGCAGGAGGAGTGGTCTCTGGCTCCCCTGTAAGTTAGTGTGGCAGCCCTTCCTCAGAAACCTTTTATGTAACAGTGTGCTGCCTGGATCATGGAATGGACCAATTGGGTGTGACCCTTGGGTTGACTGACACCAGGACTCTGCCTATCAGCACAAGTTAGTGATAGCAGAGCCCATCTTCTAAATTACACTTTCTGAATTCTGGAACAGGCCAAAAATGGACCAATCAAGTGCAGGCAAAGTGGACCAATCAGACTGGGGGGGGAGGGGGCCACCTGAAAAGTGAATATAAGGCCTGGTCGAAGGGAGCTTAGGATCCTTTGGGAGACATTTTGGAGAAAGAGCTGATGGGGATTTGGAGTGACCTGGAGGAACAGACGGAGAAGCAGCAGCCCAGAGGAAGAAGAGCTCCTGCAGACAAAGAGGAGAAGACGGTTCCAGCCTTCGAAGGAAGGAGGGAAGCCTCCAGCCACCGCCCTCTGAGGAGAAAGAGAGACTGGGACTCGGTTCTGGCTGTGACACTGACTGGAAGGAGCATCAAAGGCCCTGGGCCTGGTGTCTCAAAGAGCTGTTTGTTGGTGGCATAAACCAACAACTCACAAGAGCTGTAACACTGGGTGTTCACTGGACAATCGCCTCTGCAGGCCTGTAGTGGCCATTGCTATTGAACAGTGCTGCCTAGAACTGGTGACCGGTGACTGCCAATGCTGATGCTATTTGGATGAAGCAGCCAGCCTCTTGTGGATACGTAAGCACTCTCGTTTCCCCCCATTTGTAAGTAAACCCCATGACTGTTGTTCCTGAAGCCTGAGGTCCCTTTCAATTGTGCGCGCGGGTGAGAACCCATAGACAGTGACCTGTATCGGGCACTGTCCTCTGATGGGCTATAGTCCCTGTTGCTATAGCCCTGAATTCTGGTTTGTGGCCTTTTGGTCTTTAGGGGCTTTTTTGGGGCCTCTGGCCCCTGTCTCATTCACAGCCACTTCCCCCGCCCCCCATGAAAGAAAAGCATCAATAAAAGACCTAGAAAACAGGGCTAATTGGAGGGGATCTTAGAGATAAAAATAATCATAATTTATCAAAAGTTCTGAATGAAATGTATCCACCAAGCATATCACAGAAGTTAACACTTTTATGATTAAAATTAAAACCTTTAGAGGTGAAGGAGTTCTGATTTTGGTTAGGAAGCAGTAGCTCTAATCAAACCAATCTATCCATTGAGAGTAACTATAAAAGAATCATAAAGTTATTTTTAAAACAATATTTGGAGGTATCATAGAACTAAGGCAACCAAGATTCAGGAGACCAAAATTCTAGAAACAAAAGAAAATGAAACAGAACACATTGATGTGAGCCAGGCATTCTCCACTGCTTTTATCCATAGGGAATGTGCTGATTCAATGCATGAGTGTTACCAGGTAGAAATTTTAGAATGATCTTTCAGCCATCTCATTGGGTTGTGGAGACCCAAATCGGAAATTAAGGTTACCAAAGTGGTCAGGACTTGAGGGCCCAAGATTCCAAAGGATTACAAAGAAATGAACTTGATATTTTAAAATTTTCTTCAAAGACACTTGCTGAATCCTGATTGCAAGGTAGCAAAAGATTTTAAAAAATCAAAACATAGTTCAGACTAAGAGGCTAAAAACTTAAGCAGAATATGCAACAGTATCATAGTGGTTAAGAAAAAAGTATTGGAATTCAGTCATTTAAGTAGTATGGGTCATCACAAGATTCCCAGAATTTTTAACCATACATTTGAAAGAATATCTTCCATATAACAGAAATGTCAAAAGTAGACAAACCCATAGAAAGTTTAAAACCTTGTATCAAAATATATCAATACTTCTGATTGCTGACTAGTAGAAAACTGAAACTTTCTTTGGAGAAAAATGAAACATCTGCAAAATATATATATTTTAATGTGAAATGTCATATAGTCAATAAAAGATTATCATCTAAGTATGCCAGGACACAAAAATGAATAAACAAAAACCAAAAGGGAAAAAAAATCCCGGAGGTAGACAATAGATTTCTTTGCCAAATATTTATATAACCTTGGCCATAAATGTGTTGAATAAAATACATGATAAGTAAGAAAATTTCACCAGGGATGAGTTTAACAACAGATTAGATATATTTCAGGACAAGACTAAAGAATTTAAAGCTAGGTCAGCAGAAAACATCCATATTAAAGCATGAAAATAATAAATTAAAAGTACAAAAGTTTTAAGAGATATATAAAAGTGTTACAAAGTTTGAATATATGTGAATTTGGAGTATCAGGAAGAGAACTATGATAGGCTGAAAGGATAATTTAAAGAATGTCTTAAAAAGAAAGATTTAAAGAATTTTCAAAAATGATGAAAGATAAACAATTGAGTTCCACAGAAAAAAAATAGTAGATAAGCATATTCTAGACAATCTTAACAAACTTTAAAGATTGCAATGCAGACTGTGTTATCTCACTATGGTAAAATTAAGGTAGAATGTAGAATTGAGGTAAAAATAAATAGCTAATGATAGGGAAAACATCAGATATTTGAGAATTAACATATTTCACAATCATAAGTCAAAGATCTGACTGTACAAATTTGAAAATATTTTGAACAAATAATTATGAAGACACAACATACCAAAAATTGTCAGATATAGATAAGACAGACTTTATATGCCTATTTTTAAAAAAGTCTTGCTATAATTATACTTGAATTATAATTCATTCATTCCCATATATCATGTCACGCTTTTCTCCTAAATGGCCTAACCTAAAGACATCTGAGTCTTCTCTGACACTATGTTGTTCTGTTAAGGCTAAAGCTACCAGATTACTCCTGTAATCATCGGTCAGATTTCAAGTGATCAAAACAATATTTACTACAATTTTCATTGCAGATGTCCTGTATCTCAGTTAAATGAATTAAACAGACTTTTATGGATGGCATAAGACAATTGCCATATGTAGCAGTACTGTATGCCTAAAATAATATCTAAAAGACCATAAATCAATATATAAACAGAATTTTATAACATAAACTATGCCTAAGTTCGAGGACCATCTGGATGTTATTATTAAAACTATGTTTCTAGCAGTAGAAGTAGAAAATTATGTGGACAAATTATTCCATTGGTAAATCTGATAGAGTGAGTTCCAAGAATGCTTAAACTATTGATGCTTCAGTCTTCAGAATAATTGTACCCAAGTGAAACTTTTATATGCCATGGAGGAAATAGCATTGAGTATACATTTTTAATGTTGCAGGAAGAAAATAGCCCCAGAGTTTTTATCTTTTATTACTTTTACAAAAACAACTTTAGGTGCAAAATTATAAATACAGTAGCTTAGCAAGTAGAAAATTATGACAAAAACCAAGACACTTTAAACAGGTAAAGTGGGTGTGGCATAAATATTGAAACATATATTTGCCCTTTCATTTTATGAAATTGTTTCTGGGAAGTACCTGGCATAAGTACCCTTTAGAGGTGGTATGGTCAGGGATGACTGAGACTAAAAGTGTGCATATTTGACTAGTTGTCAAACAAAAAAAAATGAGTAATTGTCATAAAAGTGTTTTTGTATAGAATTTGTAACAAGAAATATGTGTGCTTTTTTCACAAATTCTCTCCCTATGGTGCTGACTGGTATTTATGATAATAAGACATTACAGGAAGGCTAAAAACTATAGAATGGAAGGAATCAGGGTTCTGAATCACCGTAAGGAAGAAATGAGTCAACCAGAAAGTCTCAGACTTTTACATGAGTAGGAAATAAAATTGTATACGCAAAACATATATATTACATTATTTTTCTGGAAGTGGTGGATTTATATTGAACAACTGGTTAGCCAGCCCCTCTGGCTAATATGTGATGGCTGACCAGGGTGAAGGATAATGTCTATGACTGTGACAGAAAAATGAAGTTACTATAACCTCAGAAGGATTGTAACAATTGACCTTGTTCATACCATTACGATGTTCTAACAAAGAGTCTAGTCTATCAAATATAATCCCTAGACATTAAATGTATGTCTAGGTTCACTGGCCCTGCTCTTTGATTAGTGAAAAAAGAACCAAGTGAGCTTTTCTATTACATTTTCAAGAAAGAATCATTTCAGGCACTTTATATAGGCTTCACCACCTGAGGGAGATCACAGGAAAGGAAGCCTCTATAACTCAGCACTTCCAAAAGGAAGTGGAGCTGTCAAATTAATAGTCTAAAATTCCCAAGTCAGCATCTTTACACTTGAACCTGAAGTACAGCTTTCTCTTTGACCTCTTTCCCTCAGCTAGTTCATATCTGACACTGCCTTTCACCAACTTCTTTGTCACAAGAAATAATTATTGTCGATATCTGAATAAGGCAAAAAATGAAGCTGTGGAATTATTCTTGAGAATTTTACTCACACAGTAAACTTTTCCCTGATTCTATATCTTCTGACTTGTTTTGTTGATCCTATTGCAAAGACTTTTCCTGCATCCTTTTCAATTCATAAATCTCTTGTATTTTAGAATATTACTGACTCATTTATTTACTTATTTCCCTATAATATGATATGATAGTACATCTTTGCCCTTGCCATTTGATTTCCAGTACCACTTTTTTTTTTTTTATTTTGGGAAAATGTTCTTCTTGGGACCTCCCTGATGGCACAAGAGATTAAGCACTGCGCTATGAAGCTATTTGTAGCCACTGCAGCAGGAGTTCGATCCCTGGCCAGGGAGGTGAGTCACAGGGCACAGCAGACCTCTCCTACCTTACCTGCTGCTCCCCTCAGCAGTGTATTTCAGTATATCTGCCTGTTCTGTTCCCCACTCTGTCTCTGGTGAATCCTCTCACCTCCAGCACCTCTGGCCTGTACCCTAGTTCTTGTATGCATAAATAAATGAATCTTAAAAAAAAAAAAAAGAAAATGTTCTTCTCGATCCCATACATATCAAAGTTCCTCATGGTATGTTAAAATGTTCCAATTAAAATGTTCACATTGCCTGATGAGAAACTTTAAACATCAAATGATTGGTTGTTGCTTTTACTCTCTGCCAAGAGAACTGTCTCTTCCAGATGGAGGCTGTAATCTTACAGAGCAACTGTAATCCCTGACCTGTAATGCTAGTAGGAAATAAACCACTTTTGTTTTCTTAAGCCACTGATTTTGGGGTTACTTATTACAGCAGCACACACTCATGCAGGCTGACTGATACGTACGGGAGACTCGTGTATTGATCTTGTATTTGTAAGATCATTCTATTGAGAGTCACTGCTGGATATGCTAACTCCAGTACAACAAGTTGCCACTGTTGGATATAATAACTCCAGGAAAACAAATCAACTTATAGGAGTTCTATTCTTTCATGTGAAAAAGAGGAAAATATATTCCTGACCAGATAAACTAATAGAGTTTATCATTAATAATGAATAAAATATGTTTTGAAAGAATTAAAATAACATACAGCTATTGGATATTAATACTATTCAGCATTGATAGTGTCCCTTAAGTATTTTTGCCTCTCCTCCCTTAGGAGGAACATAAGGGAACCAAATGAGGATCAAGGAAAGGAATAAGAACAATAATAACAATAACAGCAATAAAGACACAGAAACCAAAA